>JAOEGS010007914.1:19020-34281 GCA_025447755.1 Corythornis vintsioides
CTTTCTTTCTTTCTTTCTTTCTTTCTTTCTTTCTTTCTTCCTTCCTTCCTTCCTTCCTTCCTTCCTTCCTTCCTTTCTTCCTTTCTTCCTTTCTTCTTCTTTTGTGCTTTTTATTTGTGTTTTTTGGTTTGTTTTTTTTTTGGTCATATTATGTAAAATGCTTCAGAATCAGGAAGTTCTCAGACAAGGACTGGAAAGCATCTACCCTCAGGTATACTGTAGCCTAATGGTTTTCCCTCCTAAGGTCTATTATATCCTGATATCTTACTTTTTCCTTTGCCTATTTCCTATTTCTTATTAAGCATCCTTTGTCAGAACTAGTTTACTTAGCCTCTGTACTTGTGTTTCTCTAAAAGGTACATTTAATGCACCTGTGATAGTGTTTAAGTTTGTACCAGGAGGATGCTCTTGAAGTGAATCTCTTCATTCCCAACCTCAGGGCTATGTTTCAGAAGGAGTATTTGAACTGGATCCCACTTGGATCAAACTAAACCAGGACTTCCAGGAACAAACCTCGTATGACCTTGTTATGAAAGCAGACTCAAGCCTTGGGACAGAATTGGAGCTAGTTGAAAGTAAAAACCTCTCAAATGTGTGCACATCAGGTCCTCAGCACTGACTCTGGGGCTCAGCAGATCTGGTCCAAATTAAAATCTGCAAATGTAAGCAACTTACTATATTGTTTTATCTCACATCTTTAATTTATCTTTTTTTTTCTCTCTTCTGTGAGGATGCCTGAGTGATATTGTGTAGTCAGAGAGTATTTCTGATAAGGTTTCAAAGAATAATATCAGACATTAGTACCAGACAAAAAAAAAAATGACTGGAAAAACATTTCTGCTTTGCTTAAAGTAGAAGTGGATGCTTCCTGGTCAGTAAGATTTCCTTTTTTTCTATAAGTTCCAAGGGGTAGAAAGAAGTATCTAGATAGAAATGATAGAAACATGATAGAAATATTGTCATCTATGCAAGTATTTCCTGTGGGTTGGGTTTTTAATTTGTTTGTTGGTTGGTTTGGGTTTTTTTTTGGGGGGGGTATGTGTGTGGGTTGGGTTTTTTTTTGGTGTGTGCTTGTGGTTTTGTTTTGTGTTGTTTTTATTTGTTTGCTTGTTTTTTAATCAATGCTTTGTGAAGTTAATGGCATAATTTCACAGAAATATATTCCTTTATTCCTATGGTGCCTGTGGTGAAGGTGGAGCTGACTGAAAATGTTACAGAACTTGGGCAATGCTGAAATAGAGAAGCTGATGCTGGCAGAAACAAAAGCAGTCTTTTTGTCCAAATGAAATTACTGCTACTGAAATAACATTTCAACAATAAAACATGAAATTGATACACAGTGGGAGATCATTAAAAAGTATCCTCTGTCACTTGAATGGGACAATGTGTTGTCATGCAGATTTTATTGATTTGCTGCAAGTTTCCTATTGAAACTAGTTTCACCCAAGTGAGCACAGGTACTAAAAATCTTTGAATTATGGTGGTGAGCAGCAGTGTAGTTGGTACAACGTCTCTCTTACCAAACTTGAGATCAGAAGGTTATTAGCAGGAGGTTTTCAGACTTCTTTCTGAAAGCTCAATAAATTATTAACCAACTGCATTGACACTGTTTGCAGTTCTGCCCATGGATAGGTTTTTTTTTAAAAGAGTAGTGCTGTGCTGTGCCTTTATTTTCACTGTAAAGCAGAATATTATTTGTGTTTTCAAAGATGAAGAGACACTATCTCAAGTAGAAGCAAGATGCCCTTTCCCAAGACCTAAATTCAAACCTTCAACAGTGACTGAGTAAATCTACTGCTGAAGGACAGTAGCAAGAAGCCTAACTCAGCTGGATTAGTGTGAAGCAGTCTGAGCATCACAGAAACAATCCCTGTAAGGAGTGGCCTGCAGCCAGAGCAGAGTAAGTCTGCTTACATCCTCTAAAGGGTGAGATCCATCAAAGACTGAACTCAGGTAAGGGGAGGCAATGAAAAGATGATGAACCTAGGGCTGCACTTTTGCAGCCTCTGGCAAGGAGAGGTTGGTTGAGTAGAACCACAGGAATGCAGCTGCTGAGGGCACAGTCTCAGCCTGTGTCAGTGTGCTGCACTACAAATTATTAGCCATTCAACACTCATCTCCTCAGCTCTTTCCTCTACTGCAAAAATCACATCTCTGAGAGCTGGGACTATGGAGTGGAGTAAGATCAGAATTGCTCAGGAGCTGGTGGTGATACCTTTGAGGATCACACCACCAATACTAAAACCTACAGCAGATTTTCATCACTTTTCAAAGAAACTGCATTCAGTTTCTTCTTTGCCTTGATGTATCCTATCAGATCTGTCAAATCCTGTTTCACATTTGATCTGGCTTGGAAAATATTATTTTACCATTTCTTTCCCTGAAAGATTTTCCAACTGAAGTGAATGAGTGTGTTGTGATTTTATTTTTCAGCTGGAGTTAGTACAGTGAAGCAGAGTCTTTCTGTATTCAGATGTTGTTATTGAATGTAGGTATTGTAGGAGAATAGCTTTTCAGGCTGTGTGTCTCTGCTGCAGAAGAGCTATGACATGAGCACCTGCTTCACTTCCTTAGCATTACTCTGTCAGCACATTCACCTGCCATCTCAGGGAGCTCTCCTCAATCATGAAGAACAGTTCTTTCTCAGAGATCTGTTTCACCCTGAGCATTTTTGTGATGGTACAAAGTTGTAGAGGTGAGATTTTTCTTGTGGCATTTTCTTAATTGGGTTTTGGAATGAGTCTGCTATCTTGTGTTAAATAAACTACCAAAGATGGAACATGGTGCAGGCAGTTCAAATCATCCTACAACCTTAATTTCTGTCAGTTCCTGACAAAGTTATACCTTTTATAATTTTGGAAGGGTTTGTTATGCTAAAAATGTTGCTGAGCTGTACCCCCATATATTGCCAGAACTAATATGGTGATTTTGCATAATTGGTGGATTTCTAAAGGGAAGGAGGGGAGATGTCTGATCAGGTGCAAGCCTGAAAGCCTTTCCACACTCTTTAATTGCTAGTATTTCAGTACAGGTTACTGAACATTGACTGAAAGGGAGTTCTAAGGAATTACAGGAAGAAGAAAATTAAATTGCAGACCTTAAGGTAGTAGGTTTATTCTCAAGAAGTGGAGTTATGATGACATGCATGAGGTTACACCTTTAAAAGGCTTTCTGTCTGAAAAGCTTTTCCTCTTCTGCAGTTTTCTGCAAACACAAAGAAGAGAGAATGACTACTATTTGAAAATGAGCATTTGTGAGTTTGACTTGTCTTCTCATATGTGATATACTGTGTCCCTGTTTGTTTCACATTGTTTTTATTTTCTCTGATGTTCAAAATCTGCTAGAGAAATATTCTAGGTCTTGCCTGTTTTTCATGAGATTGGTGTCTTTACCAAATGTTAGATTTTCAGCTTGCCATGGGATCATGCCAAAAGGAATCATTGCCTTTTTCAGTGTTTGGATCCTGTATTTCAATTAATTGCTGTTATATTACTTATTACTGTCTTTTAGAAGACATTTGTACCATGCTGTAGTACTTCTGAAGTAGAGATAAATTACTGACAAATTCATGGAAGAGAGCTAAGTGGCAAGGGAAACCATTGGATTTCTCAGTCTGAACCATGTCACAGGAAGGATTGCTCAGTGTGGAGTTCATACAGAGCAGATTTAGATGTGCCAGTAGAACAAATGGCATGAGGGATTTTTCTTCAGTAGTTCTTTGGTGTTTAAAAAGGTCAACTTGATATATACAGTTACAATTAAATTAATTTCTGTAATCAATGTATTTTTTGCTTCAAGCTCTTACCCCTCACAGCTCAGAGAAAGCATTGAGAAAGAAGCTGATATTTTAGATTTGGGTTTTGCTGGAATATATTCCTATCAGCTGGGGTCACATTTGACATAATTTCATATGTCATAAGTTCATATTTCATAAGTTCATAAGTGTCATAATTTCATATTTCATAAGTTCATAATTTGTCACTGAAGCTTCTCAGAATATCTGAACCATGCAACCAAACTGCAGGAATGTTTGTTAAAATACACTAAAAACCATTCAAATAGGTACTGAAAAGCACTTCCTTAGCTGGAGGTTGGGCACATCCCTCATTTGAAGTCTTGCTTAAAAAATAAATGCTTATGCTCTGGAAGTATTCTTTTATACAAGAGCTGCATCATATTACTGTAAGAACATTATACTAAAGTAAGATAAAAGAAAGGAAGAGTAAAGGAAGACTTTAAAACTTATTGTGAGCTACCTGTTGGGTCAGTTGTTTAGATTCAAGAGATAGAGGCAACCTTTGTAGACAGAAAACACACCAAATAAAAAGAAAACACAAAAAATATTCAGTACAGTCACAATGGGATATCTTACTTATTAGTGACCCTTTAATAAAAGATTCTGAAAGAGACTTTGCCTGTAATTCTTTTATTCTTTCAGCTTAGAGTGTTAACTGGCAAAACATGAGCAGCTGGGAGCTTTATGAAGTTATTCTGTGCTCAACAGAAGTTTTGCTTGTGTGATGGCTCCAGAATATTTTTAATTACTAAAGTGAAGAGTACAATTTATCAGATAAGGATAGAGGTACTAAAACTGCTTTCTAAAGATGAAGTCTATAATGAGGAAGAAATTATGCAGCTTGATGTAGATATGTATATATTTTTTTAAAGGTAAAAATAAAAAGTATGAAAGTCACAATATCTTTCCTAGTGTAGTCTGACAGTAAAAAATTGCTAGACTGTAAGAAATGCAGGCTTGCTTTAGATGTCCTTTTTACTCAGCATTCATAAAACAATCTGTATGATGATAAATCAGTAGTGCATTTTCACAGTTGCTTTCTATAAATAAAGAGGAAAATTAGCATTAAAATATGGTAATATCAGCACCTAAATTTTACAATTACTTATTTTCCCACATTCCATACCTCTTCCTGCAGTGTTTGTATATCACCTTGCTTAGTTACATAGAGAGGGAATCTTTGTTTTTATGTTTTGAGAAGTCACTATTGTGTTTGGTATTCCACCTGTACTGGAAGTTTGCACTTCTTGCATTAACCAAGGGAAGTTTTCCCACTTTTTTCTCTCTGGAGTTAGTCCTTTTCCTTGCAGAATAGAATTTTAGTACTGCCAGAAACCAACTGGAAGAATGCACTCACCTTCAGTTCCAAAACAGTAAGAACCTTAACATCATCTCCTCAAAATAACAAAACAAATAAACATAATTAAAACAAACAAACAAAACAACAACAAAAGGAATAAGCCCACAAAATTATAATTGAGCAAAAGCATAGAAAGCCATAGTGGTTTACAAGCTTTTAGTATTTTAAATTCTGGATTGCTTGTCAAGAAACATACTCATACCCATCTCATCTCTCCTGGTATTTCCTTGTTTTTTCAGTTTGAATGTGTACAAAGAGTACAGATTGATCAGTTTTGGTAGAGGACTCCAGGCATGATGACAGGCAGAATTTGAACACTGAACTACCTCTCTGTTATGAAATGCATCACCTATAAAAGAGCTAAAGAATAAAAGAATTGGTTTACTCAGAGGGGATAGAACTGAATGATGGCAACACTTCTGTGCCAATCTAAAAGCAGCTGTCAGACTAAATAAAAATACATGCTAAAACAAACTCATCTTTTTAATTGATTTTAATCTAGCTGCATCCAGCCATAAAATGCTCCTCATTGATGATATGGCAAATAGTGTGACTGCAATTAGTTGGCAATTTGATGTGCCTTCCAGAAAACAGTCTCCAAACATTCCTGGAAATATCATAATGAACAAAAGGGTTTTTTGAGATGTATGAAACCATCAGGTTTTAGAATCTCTTTAGATCTGTATTCCAACAATTGGAATGCTCTTGGTGAAATTAATCAAAAAACTGGTGGGTGAGGCAGAGGATGCTGGATTTAATGGGAAATAATAAATATCCATGGCATATGCTACCATATAGAAACACTTCTGGAAACATTACTGAAGGGCATATTTATACACTGGGTGAAAATGTTTTGCCAGTCCAGGCAAATGGAGAGTGCTCTGCAGAACTGTAATAACACATTTCACATTGTCTTAAAGGTAGTGTCACCATAATGTAGAGATAGCCTTCTGTTTGTATTTCTAATTTTGTAGTATTTTGTGATCAAAAGGAACAATATAGTCCAGTCATTCCTAAAAAAAGATCAAACCACAAGTCATAATCAGTCCATTAGTGTGCTGCATGCCATACCTAAGTGATTCTGGAGCATCTTCTGGTAAAAGGGAAAGTCTTCACTGAACTTCTGATACTGCTAATTATCTTAAATTGATTATGCAAGGTTGTTGGGTTTTTTTCAGCACTGAATCCATTACAGACTGGTTTGAAGCATCCTCAGCCATATGAAGCCCCTGCCCTCATACTAATGAGTGTATTACTCTCCAGTAGTTGTTTGCTCTGGATGATCCACAGATTATTTGCCATGGATTGCTACATTGAGGAGCAAACAAGCTATTTCTAACATATAATAACTAAACTATCATCAAAAGACCAAAAGCTACAACTGAGAAGAGTGCTGAAGCTGAAGTAAATTGATTGCCTCTGATTCTTCTGTTTACCCACCAACCCACTTCCCTCCTCTCTGTGGTGCAAATAACTTTGTCATTGATGCCCCTGGTTTCTGGTACTTTTAAAATCACATCATGTTGCTCTGTTGAGTGAACTAAAAACAGTTGTCTATGTATTTCCCCATAGTTGGCATTAACTGTGTTGTCATAGTTGTGGCTGTACAGGTAAGGGAAGGTAAGACTTTCTTTGGTTTCCTGAATTTATGAAGAAGTGAATGACCTTTATTAATTGCACATTTTTCCTTTTCAATAAGTTAGTTCCCTTGAAAGTAGAGTTACAGGCATAATAAATTACTTTGGCTAGGCATAATGAAATATCATTTTAAGAAAAAATTATTTTTAGTTGTCACTTAATGATCCCTACCTTTATTTTAAATACTCTCTAAAGAATAACATGAGATGATTTTTTTCCTAAAGGCTATTTCTATTAGATATATGAAAAATACCTTTAATTTATGTAAGCCAGATTCTCTCTCCATTAATGAGCTTTGCCTATAGGACTTTCATCATTTTTACATACTTCTTAAATGTATTGATTCATTTGACATCCTCTGGAAGTCATATGTAAATAAAATTTAAAAAAAATATTTGTTTATGGCAATAACTTTTTGAACTGTAGGAAGAATACTGTATTCATGGTAGAAAAAAATCCTGTTTATGAGTCTGATGAGGATTATGTTGCTAAGTGCCTCTATCTTCTGTAAGACAAGAAATGGATGAGTGGATGAGTGTAACCAACAGCTTTGGTTTTGTGAGTTTTCAGCTACTGTTGAAAGTATCAAGACTCTGCATGTTCTGTGTAATTCAGCATCCTTGGGTGTAAAAAAGGAAATACAGAAATGGAAGATCTTTTGTGTCTAAAACCATAAATTTCCAGTATGTCAGCAAACCTTCAGGGCAAAATTGACTGTAGTGGCTAGAAACAGATGGCATTTAAGGGCTCAAAAGAGCCAAATCTTACAACCCTTTTTTTCTTTTATTCTTTTTTTTTTTTTTTAATGGAACTAATTAATAATACAAGTGTTTCATTTTGTTTGTTTCGTTTTCTTTGGGTTCTTAGCTTTGTTTTTGGAGGGGGTGAGTTGTGGGTTGTTTTTTCTTCCTCATCACAATAGGTAACAGATTAAAAAAGTACTAATTATTTTGTGAAATACAGGTTCTCCCTTGTCTTGCATGGCACTTAGTGCCCATTTAATTATGTATTCTGTGTTACCTGCAGGGACTAAGACTGTGGGGAAAGAAGAGACAATAAATGATTTATGTAAGAACTGTTCCTATTCTGCTAATTTTGTAAGTTTACACATATGAAAGCCTTCACTTTGTGAGGACATGTGAAAGGACTGGAACGTTGATTTTATGGGAGTAACAGCTCCAGTTGAAGTCAAATGTATCTGATTTTTAGTAGATTCTAGCAGTGTGTATTTATTTTAGATTCATTTGACACATTAAAAAGCACCCATCCAGGGTTGGAAATGCCTTTGACATTTATTGAAAACACAGCCATCCTCTAAGCAATTGTTGATTTCTTTGTGTAATTATACAGCCTAGGACTCAGAAAAGCATGTAGATAACTTTAAGTACACAGTGAAATGCTCTGATGGACAGGACAACTCAGCTACTACATGGCAGTGAGAAAGAGTGAAATGGAAAGGTCATGTTCTCTTCTCTGCTCGAGTCAATTTGCCATGGCAAAGAAACCATAAATTGGACACAGTTTTTTCTATGTGGATGTGGGACCAGCAGAGCCAGATGTTATTTCACTCTTTCTCAGAACAGAGCCTAAGAAATGTGAAGAGGCACGTGGCAGCAGCTCATCAGCCTGCAACACATCCTGAGCCACTTATTCTGTCTGGTGAAAACATGAACAGAGAAAGAAATCAAGACCTAACATGATCTATGAGAGTTTAGGAGTTGATCTGATCAGGGGGTTGCAAACAATATCCTTACCCTTGCCTCAAGCACAGCTCAAACAAATGCTGTGTTATAGTATTCAGAATGAAGAAAATGTGTGTCACTTAAAGACTTTTTTTCTGTTTGATTCATTAGGAAGAGATTGTGGACTCCAATTAAATTGATGGATTCTTGAAACCAGTTTTCCTGCTTCCACAGCCTCTGTTCAAGCAGTCCTACTTAGATGAATGGCCCATTAAAAAACAAAAACCAAAACAAACAGATAAAAAAAAATCCTGTTATGATTCTCTGTAGATCTTACTTATTCTCAGTGACCTACATATTTTTCTTCCACCAATTTATGCCTTTATTATGTATATAAATAAAAGATCATCTAGTCCAACATCCCTGCCAGAGCAGGATCACCTAGAATTTTTTCACTTCATTCTTTAGCTAATGAAAATCCCATGACTTCTCAGTAGTTTCCTAGTGATCACTAAATGACAAATCTTATTTAGAGGGAAGAGAAACAGAGTAAGTTTGATTAAAAGCTCTTTGTTTGGGAACTGTCATTCTGCTGTGCATTGAAGAGAAAAAGAGTGGTGTCACCAGAACTATGTACAGGGGCTTGTTGTCTTGCCTCCAGTGGTGAATCTCACTCATATTCTGTCCATGTGGCTGTTAGATCCAGGCTCTTGCCACTTTAGTCCAGGAACAAGTCAAGGCTGAAGGAGATGGGTTCTGCTGAATAACTGAGCTAAGCACATGATGTGTCACAGTGACCCTAAGAGTACAGGTAAATAGGCAACTGCATGAGAGGTTGACATCTGCTTTTGTGGCTTTTCCCAGGCTGTATAGAAACAGTTAAAGAAGGAAAAATAAGAAGAGACTCTAGGATTATGCTTTCATTTTATTGAGAAAGTTTTAGGTCACAGAATCCAACAGCATAGCCATATTCCTCCTTTGCAGAGAGTAACCACTTCCATCCATATACCTTTTTGAAAGAGATGTTTTCTTTAGGAATGAATACAGAGATGAGAACTCAAAGAGTACATAAGTTGTATTTATCATATTCACACTTTGCTTCTTTAAAGCCTTGTCTGACATATGCACATACCACCCTAATCTAACCACATTCCAGCTTTATATAGAAAAATAAACTTTCTAGGGTTATTTTGAGAATATTCTATAAATCTCTTTGAACTTGATGTTCCTGTTCTTTTGCTTTTATGTGGTTGAGTTTTTTGGTGTGGTTGTGTTTTGGTTGGTTTTTTGTTTGTTTGTTGGGTGGGGTTTTTTTTTTTGGTTGGTTGGTTGGTTTGTTTGTTTTTGTTTTGTTTTCTCTCAGCAATTGTATGCCACAAAGGATTCAGGAAATGAGGTTGGGAGCCCTTCAAGGATTCTATAGTTATAGAAGATTAAAGTGAGAAACAACTATTTGGCTTTCTATAAAAACTACATTAAAAATAATAGTGGTCCAAATTGGGATGAAAGTTAAAAATTTTACTCTTTTTCAGAAAATTACATTTTTATTGTTTTGAAATAAAATGAAATAATTCTAGAATAGCATTTCAGTTTTGTGAACTTTGGCATTGCTGTATAAAGATTAATTCCCCTACCCCACCAATGTTATTTTAACTAAAAGACTGAATTTTTCAGTCTAAGAAATTAGAAGTAAAATTTTAGCTTGCTTAGTGAAGCTTTGCAAATCACAAGCTGGCTTTAACAAATGGCCCTTTAAAAAAAAAAAGAAAAAAAATTAGTGTTTAATAAATATACTGTGTAGTACCCTATCTAGATTTACAATCTATCTGGAATGTGTTCTGGAATGACACATTAGACTGACTTTATCAGAGAACTCTGCCTTGGGTATTGGTAGAATACTTGCATTTGTTAGGAAGATTAAGGAAACCAGTAAGAACTCCAGCAAAGAATCTGAGATGCAGAGGAATGAATATTGGATACCTAGAAACAAATCTATAAATTGAATTAGAGTGATAAGAATTCTTGTACTAGAAATTTTGTATCTCTGGGCTTTCTTAGATTAATAAATATAGACAGGTATAACTTCAATAGTATTGATATTAATACATGGAGACAATTGTATTCCAGTACATCAAAAACCTGAAAGTTATTCCCCTCCCCAAATAAGATATTAATAAGAAAAAAAAAAATAAATTTAATACTTTGAAATGTTGAGGAGACTCCAGGAACTGGACTTTGATTATTCATTTAATGAAATAATCTATTGCCTAGATAGAACAGCTAATAGAAAGAACAGCTTAATTGTTTTTCAGGATAAAGACTAAAATGTTTAGTAGTATCTGAAACAAAATGAGAGGCTGGCTTAAAAGTCTCATGCTAGTGTCAATGCTTATTGCCTTAGATTGACACAAAACTTTTTCTTAGTGGTGTTTCTATTCAAGTTATTTTACCCTTTTCCTTCATTAGTTTGTTTTTTAGTTCCAGGGGGGTGAAGTGCTCTTGTAAAGCTGTATCACTTTCCTCTTGACATTATCTGCTGGCACTGGAAGTTCTAATGAGTGGGAAGTATACAAGTTTTCATGGCATCTTATTGTGCAGTGTTTACATGCAGAAGATGTATGCTAATCCCTCTCCTGAAAACTTAGCTCTTGTGATCCTTAAAATAGGCTGCATAAAATAGGCAGATGCAAATACTCGAGAAGGATGCTCATGAGGAAAGGGGAGAGTAGAATTATGCCACCCCATATTGTAATATTTGGCAGTGGCTGCTACCAAGTTTTTCACAAGAAGTGTGTTTGAGAAAGTTGCAAAATGAGAAAGCAGCTGAGATCAAGTAGGGGAATAATTTTATAATTAATTATATGAAAGTGATGTAGACAATACCTATACTGTCTGACAACTTAGTCTCAGCTGATGCTGATAGAAATACTGTGGGTATGCAGAGATGGTCAGAGCTTTCATGCAGATCTGGCCACATTCAAACGAACAAACCAAAACCACTACAGGTGAGTAGCAGCTCAAACAGAGAAAACTCAAGTTTCCTTGGGCAAGATGGTTTTAAACAAAGTGACAGCAGATGTCTCTTACCCCTCCCAGTCCATTGTGTTTTTTGAGTGGATCCAGTTCTGCTGTCATTCCAGCAACTTTGATCAGCTTTCTGATCTGTAACAAATTCTGCATCGCCTCTTCTGAACCTCTATGAAAGTATGTTTTAATCATCAGCTCTGAGGTTTGACTTTGAGCCTGTTACCTGCTTGTCTTAGGAGTCTCTTAATGCCTGCTTTTCTTAGAGGCTCCTAGCTTGCTGTGTTTCTCAATCATTCTGTCTGCTCCATGCTGTCATCAAACTCATCCAGTCTCTGCTCCCATCCAGGAGGCTCCACAGCTGTTCTCAGCAGAGCACGTGCAGCGTACGTGCTGCAACTGGCAAATGCATGAACCAGAATGGATCAGGTTCCCGTTGGCCACTTGAGTGATGGGTTAACATGGCAACACTGCAGGAGAGGTAGCCACACTGTGAATTCGAGGAGCCTGGTGGCACCAGGAGTTAGAGTGGTTCTGAAGAGAAGTGGAGTTACAGCCTGCTGTTGTGCCCAACATTCAGGAAGAGGTGAAGAGATGGAGATAATAACAAGAAGAAATTAAGGATACAGATCTGAGTTTGTTTCCCTTCATAATATATAAATATAGTATCAAATGGTTGTGTTTTGGCTGCCATTCCTTGCAGAATTACTGAGTATGGGAGGTCAAGCTTTCTATTCCAAGTAATAGTAAATGATAAATGGCTGCTTCCAGGAAAAGTCTTTCTCCCTTCAGGTGACAACAGAATGGACCAGAATGATGTGCAGAGTCTGTCACCTGATTATATGATTTTATTAAATAGACAGAATAGTTCACCTGTCTTTTAAAAATGTAGATATAACAGAAAATAATAAAAATAAAATGTTTCTCAGCCTGATTGCTAATTATCTAGCTCATTTGCATTGATAAAAGCTTGGGAGGAAAAAAGAAAACAACTGAGAAAGTGTACAGGCAGCCATCATGGAATCAAATATGATGAAAAAGAAATTTTGAGGGAACAAATTTACAATTGACCAAAGCATAGCTGCCATCTGTCCTTCAAATAAATGAGAATGCAGCTGCTCAATGATGTTACATTAGACTAATGTACCAAGGACTACAAGACTAAATGATGACATCTGAGTCATTTGGCATATATGAAAATAGACATTGAAATAAATCACTGTCCTGGAGCAAATATCTTTTTGAAAACAAATGATCCTGGCTCAGCATTTATTCTTGATCAGTTCCTTGTCCCCATCTCTGTTCTGTAGCTGCAGTACTAATTGTGTAGCAACACAGAGTAAAATAGCCTGTGTGTGCCCCACGCAGGCAGAGTAGATTAAGCAGAGGCTCATGATTCATTAAATGGCAAAGGGACTTAGTGATTTAAGTCCAAACCAATATGAAAGTGATTGGGTCACTTTTAGCCATTTGACAGTTCTGTCTTTGTAAGTAGGTCACAGCCCTGGAATATTAATGCATTACGGTGATCTTAATTACATGCAACAGCAAGATTGTAAGGAAATTATTTTAACTGTATCTTCTGGATCTGCACTGAGTTCTATAAGTAGAGAAAAGCAGATGATTGATTTCCTTTCTTGTGTTCTTTTGTAAAGGAGCCAAAATCTTTTTATCCAAAGCCCTTTTTATTTGGGTATATAAACTACAGATATCATTTTATAATGCTTAGTCTTAATGTGGAGTATTTGCCTGTATAGTTAGTATTGATGCAACATTGCTTTCTGAAAAGCAAACGGAAGCAATATATAAAAAAAAAAAAGATGTCAGAGAGAGAACCTGACCTGGACTAAACACAAAACCCCAAACCTTGTGGAGAAGATAAAATCTGTTCTCTGAAAGTCCTTGCTTTAAAATGCAAAGCTTTCTCCCACAATGATGTCACCAATGAAGAGCTTATTTTATAGAGGGTTCTGATTTTAATTGTAGGGCACTACATCAAATTCCAGAAGATAAATGAACATGGAACAGATTTGTACTGGCTCTGTCAATACCTAATCTGACATCAGCATTTTAGCTCTTGGACAAAGGGAGCTTTGAGATCCAGAGATGATGACAAAAGGACCTTTTCTTTATGTTGAATTCAAATGTTAAATTTCTATAAGTTTTTTGTTAAAAAAAAAGAAAAGGAAAACAAGCTGTTTATTGCTTCTTTAAACAGAATGTGCACACATGCTATTTTACTGAGACCTTTACAAGCTGCTGTTGGCTAGCTATACACTCCTGAGGCTGTTTTATTATTGTTCACCCTTTCTGCAGAACACAAATGCAGCAACTTATGCCATGACATTTTGTGACATTTCCAGATATGAACATCTGGGAAGTTTAGTGTGACAGTGACAGCAAAGCTGACAATGATTTTCCAGTGCCATGTACAGCCTGGGCATCTGCAGTCATTGTGATTTCATTTCATTTTCCTCTCCCTCCCTTCCTCCCATCCTCTCTCTCCTACCCAAATGCTTAATGCATCCTTTCTCTATTTTGGCCTTGAAGATAGAATAATATCCCACATTTATTTCAAAGCTGTGCATGGGGCATTGTACATCAAGTGCATCACAAAGTGGTTCAGAGCAAAAGGGAAGTGCATTCCAGCTAGCAAGAGGAAACGCAGCTGCACAAGTTGGTCTAATTGCAGACATTGGGTGGATTTGATCATCAGATGTCTACTCTGAATAAAATGGAAGTTAAACAGCTAAACATTAATTACTTCTATTATTGCATTTATATATTGAGATGAAAGGGGGAAAAAAAACCCCCAACCACCAACCCACACATCTTGAGCAGTAAGCCAAAGGGAGAGAAGGGGAAAAAGCAACAACAACAACAACAACAACAACAATAATAATAATTAATAATAATAATAATAATAATAAAGAAGCCAAACATTTGCTGCATTGAAAATGTAAAATGTCTTTTTTTTTTTTTTTTTCTGCAATGAAAGGTGTGCACTGGAAGAATATAACACTTTTCTGAATGACTGGAACTTCAGCACTAATGATTAATTAACAAAATAATGTAAAACAAAAGTATGCTGAAACTTTTAAGAAATGTTATGAGGATTTTGAATTAAATGTTATCATTTTGAATTAAATCTATGTAATAAACATTGATGGGGAGTTACAGAAAGGAAAAGACAGGGCTGTGGGCCAGCTATGTACGTTCATGTTGGATTTAAGTGTTGCATCTAAGAACCTGTCTAAAGGAGGAATTTTTTGATGTAAAATTATTATTTCCTGTGACCTAATTGTGTGGAGCAGAAACAATTAGTCAACATGTTATTATGTCAAATTAATCTTCAACTTATTTGCCATTTCTGGTCTCTTAGATGTCTACCAAAATGGTATATTATAAGGAGCAATCTCTCTGTTACTTTGAGAGCCAATTCTGAGTGGCATTAAGGAAAACAAAACTTGTATGACCTATCTGCTGTGTTGTAGCATTTGCAGCCACAAGACTGTGTGAAAACCTCAAAAAAATTGTAGCAACAAGGTCTTAAAATTATACAGTATATTCCCTATCTTAAAAAATATTCAAATGAAAGATTCAGTTATCTACTTTAATATTTATGCTGTGAGAAACTCTGCCTCAGCACAGGATGACAGCAATAGAGTTGTTAATGAATTAATTTATTTACTGCAATCACCGAAAATATTATTAATAATTATTAATTATTAATATAATTACTATTAATATAAATATTAATA
>JAOEGS010007914.1:34834-50555 GCA_025447755.1 Corythornis vintsioides
TAATTCTGGTGAGTGTCTGCCTGGCTAAAAAGTGTCAATGACTTCTCATAGCTGGATTTTTTTTTACCTTCTAGAAATATATATAATAAGACAGAGAGTGTGAGTTTCTAAAACTGCCATTAGCCAGTGATTGTTTCAGCCTGAGACAATTCTGATAGAAATAAACTGATTTCCTTACCCAGCTGAACATATTAAAACAAAAGATATTATTAGAATCTTAACTGCAAAGTGGTCTGATGAATCAGATTCCACTAAAGGTTTCTCTTCTGCCTCTTCCCCCTTTGCATCCTCCTCCAGCTTTCTCTTAATTTTAAATTTGCATACATCTTCCCCTTATTTTTCTGGACTTTTGTCTTATTTTCCTTTTGCCCCTTTTTATCCTGCTGAAAACCTAAGAAAATGGATAGAGCAAGGTCCAAAGACAGTGTCAACAGCCTACAGAGAGATTTCCTTAGAAGACAGCAGGCAGCAGATTTGTATTTTCTGCTTCACAGTATGGGGATGCAGCAAACACGACCAGCTGTTCCACGGAGAGTTTTTGGCAGAGTGAAAACATTTTGTGCAATGATGCTCTGGCCTGGCCTGAAACTTTCTTTCTCCTAAACTTGCTTATGCAGTGTACTGGAGAGCTCAGTTGGTCAGGGGATGCAGTGTCCCCCTTCCACCCACCCCAGCCCCTGTGCATCTTCTCTGCTCTTTCAGCCACCTGTGGAGAATAAATATTTTTCTATTGCTTTCTGTGTCTTTTGGCTCTTGCATATCCCTATCAGCAAACACAAGGTTCTTTGTGTCCCTTCCTTGTCTGGTGGCTGGTTCACAATGTTGCATCATCCAAAACACCTACTCTGCATTTTGGCTTGTCTGAGTGACCTTCTCTTCACCCCAGGCCTTTGCTTCTTCCTCTTGTGGCAAGAATAACAAATTAAGTCCAGCTTTTTTTCCATGCTTGGGCATTTCTCTTGAAATTTTCACCTTTGTGAACTGCCAGGTACTTTATAACATATCTAGATGTCACTGCTCTTACATCATGGCTTTTCCTGTCTGTGTTTATGGCTGGAATATTTTCATAGAGTTTTTAGCTAAACTCTGAATTAGTTCTCAAATTGTTTATTTTTTTTTTGTGTGTGAATGTTTCTGTGGAGACTTTGCTGACTTCCATGGGACTCCTGTGCTGTAGTCTTAGCTGTGGACTAGTTTATGCATGTGGAAGTTTGGTCCTGGGTACTACTATTAGCCATGTGTGGATATTACAGGTACCCATGGATGACCAGGCTGCAATGCCCTGGGCAAAGGCACTGTTCAAAATCACTTCAGTTGCCATATAAAGTGCATATAGGAATTACTACTGCTGGTGATACCCCAGAAGTGAATCCAAAAATAGGAAATCAAATGAAGCAGGAAATACCTCAAGAGCTCTGGTGACAGGATCCCAGCTGATCTATGTCAAATGGAATATGGGCATTTACAGAGTTAACTGAAATATAAAGCAATGCTAGAGGATATTTTGGCATCCAGTGGAGACTGAAATTGAGAAGGTTCACTTGTTTTGTGACCCTTTAGCTAGACCTTCAGGATGCTGGGCACAGTATTTTACATGTCTTCAACTTTGCAGCTAGTTTATTTTGCCTCACTTCCAGGAGTCATAGAGACCTTTTGATTGACACTGCTTCTCCCCCTGAAAAAAATAATAAACCCCACACAGAATAATACTAAAAGTAATATATTGCTTATAAAACTACACAGGTTGTGAAGTATATATTAAGCTATTTTTGTTAAGTAGCTTGAATAAGAGCTTTGAAAAAAAAACCCAACAAAATACATGACATGAATGAACACAGGAATATTAAAAAAATCAAGAAAAGTTTTTAAAAACCTATTTATGGTGACAACTGATAGTTTTGCTTTGTGTTCTTGTTCTTTCAATCCATATATTAGGGGGTTGAGCTGTCTGACTATGACCCTGCCTAGGACTGCACACACACTGACACTGATTTTCCCTCTGACACACCACTAGCTTTCACCCTGAAGCTTACTATTATTTTATGCCATGTATTAATTTCTTGCATGAATGCTTTATTTACCTTCATTTCGACTGTGCTGCAGGTGAAAAAAGAACAGTATTACTGGCAATAGTTTTGGTGGCAAAAAAATGAAGGACAGCTCAGGGTCTTGCATAGCTCTGGGATAACACCACTGGGAAAGCAATTTGGAGGTGTGATTTGTCATTAAGGAGGACTGGTTTCTTAAATATTGGTGCTTCATTGTACTAAAGGTGAGTATGAAGTTTTGCAGTCTATTCAAAGCTAGAAGATCTAACAATTTCTGGGCTCCATTCAAAAGCTACTCAAGTCAATAGGTCTTTCCTGGAATTTCAGCCAGTGTTTGATCAGGCTTTCAGAAACATTTATTCTTGCTTGAAAGTGTCTGGTAAGAACAGCTGAACTATTGGAGATAAAATTACAAATTTATGTAATAATTGAGTTTTCTTTCTAAATTGCTGTTGGGTACTAGCAACTGTTCTAACTTTTTTTTTTTTTTTTCCTTGTAAGAGACAGTATTTACTGCACATTGTTCTGGTTTATTAACATTACAGAAGTGGCATCCATACAATTTATATTAGTTTTCCTAAAACATTTTTAGACATTTGCCCAGCACATTCGACTTTTCAGACTTCTTGGTAGCTTTGTATCTGTTTTTCTCTGCAATAATTTGCTCATCTCTTCATGATCTTCCAAACAATGGAGCTGTTATTTTTAAAGTAGTAGGTACACATTTTTCAGTTAGTTTTAATGGCTAAATATAGGGCTAAATAACCAAATCTGTTTGAGAAATGAACATTTAATTTTTATATTTTTCCAGAGTCTAATAATTAGTCTCCAGAGGCTAATAAAGCTGATTTTCAGCATTTAAAAATATATTCAGAAATAGAGAGGTTTTGATGCCTATGTCTGCATGTGTTTATGTGTGTTTGTGATATTGTGTGGTTATCAGAAATGGATATTCACATGTATATGAATGCATGTATACATGCATATATATGCTTAGACCATAATTGTGATAGAGTACAAACTTAATGTAACTAGATCTAAAGTGTTTGCTTTTAAGCTTCTATGTTATGTGCTTCCCTTTACTTCTAGGAGTGAAGAAACAGGTTTTGCATTTGCCTTGAGGATGAATGCAGGAGCTGCTTAAATTGCAGCCACAAAAACTTCAAGAGCACAAATCCAGAAAAAGTTAAACAAGAAATAAATTTAAAATCAAGTTTATACAGTAGTAGTACAGTAATACATTAGTGCAGTATCAAACTTGCTGCCATAAGATACTTATTGAAAGGTTATTGCATAATTGCCAATTTCATGGTTTCTTGCCCTTTCCTCTGATGCTGGTCACTGTCAGAAAGAGGATATTGGACTAGATGAATTGGTGACAATGGCTGTATTTGTTATTGTGAGGAAATGATAATTTCTGCTAGTAACTTACCAACAAGAGCACTTCCAACATATAGGCACTAGACTGAGAAACAACACACACATTGTGATTATTTTAGAATGCATAACTTTTAAATGCAAAATTGAAATGGATATCTTTTTCTTGGAAAGAGATTAATGCCTTGTACTTTTTTTTTAAAGAAACATGATCCAGTATTCTGCTTAAGCTAATGAAAGTGCAGAGTTATGAAATAATTACAATACAGGATGGGTGATGTATTTCACATGAGCAGCTTATGACTGTTTCAGGAAAACGAACCAAATCTTCATCATTATGATTTTTTGGACTATATCTAGGGCTTTTAGATGTCATGGTAATAAAAAAAAATAAATTGTAACAACAACACTGATAAATATGATAATTTTTTTCCCGTTGCTTAGTATTTTTCTAGTTTCGGTAGTAACAGCAAAACTATCAGTCGTTTTAAAGTAATCAATGATGTGATATGCTTCATGGGAAACTTTTCTGTGTTAGGTTTCACAGAGGACTTTGGTAATTTTTTTGGGGGGGTAATTTCTTCTTTAAAACATTCTGCACTAGGTGTCCTAAGGAAAAGGAATGTAAGATTTGTGTCTTTTGATTTTAAACATTGACCTTTTTTTCCTGAGTCAGGCTTTCCTGTTAGGATATATTCGGTGTGATTATTGTTTTTTTCTTACAGTTAAAAGATGTATTATTTTTCAGTCTCAGTACTTTTATAAAAATTATATCAAAAACTAAAAAAGACTCATGATACTTTTAGTAATAATTTTCTTGATCGTGTGCCTCATATCACTTTAAAATTGACTTTTAGAACATCACCAGGGCCTCTTTAAACACTTGGCTGAAGGACTCCACAGAGCTGAAACAAATAGCATTGAATAATTTTGTTGGGATGGTCCTTTAGGCTTAGGAAAAAGATTAAATCCTTATCTTAGTTCACAAGCTAATCCTCCTGGTACATTTACATCGTGTAATTTTTTAAGTTTCCAGAAATTTGTGAAAGAGAGACCCAAATTTCTCTAAATTCCAATCTAAACCATTCTATGATTCTGTAAGAATATGCACAGAACCTGTAGATTGTTGGATGTGCTCCATAAATCTATGTTGTGGAGAAAAATGCTTCTGTTAATGAGGCTGCACTGGAACCTGCAGGAACCTTGAATTGTCATTGCAGATCCAAAGGAAGCAGACAAAATCTACATACACTGTGTGCCATTTGTGAGGACAGAACAGACTGATGCAAGCTCCTGCTGAGAGGGAGCCAAGATGATCAGATCTGCTTGGCCATAAAAGTTATTCACTGGCAAGCTTGCAATTTAGAATGTCAAATTATTAGCTCCTTCTGGCATGTTATGATTTTCTTAATTATAATAAGTTTACAGATTTTGTTGATGAGGTCACCACGGGAGCATAGAAAAAGAATTGAAATCCCTAATTGCTGAGGGACAGTTAGCAGCAAAAGCACCTTTGCAAACATCTCTAGATGCTGCAGTTACCACTTTACAGTCAGTGGAAATATGTGTGGTAATGAGCCCTCTCACTTCTTGGCTCTGGAGTTCTGAGATCCCAGGAGCAGTGTAACTCATCAGAGGAGGATCTTCTGTTTGGATGATAGGAATTAGTTCTGCATGAAAAGGGGCAATGCCCTTCACACTTTGGAGGATACTTTAGCTGCTTTTTTTTTTTCCATTCAATGTGTTATATGACTGCAGAGAAAGAAAACAGAATTTTCTGATACCTGGTCCGTGTACAGGGTAGGACAATATAGAAAAAAATTGTCTTTGAGATGGCAGAAATCCCTATGCCTGCTCAAGGTATTATGAAATACTCTGTGTCTTCCTGATTTTATCAAGTAATAATCCTGACAAGACTGTTTTGAGTTATTATTTTGCCGTGCTTATGGGTTTTAGTCACTTATCCTTGCATTGTAAACTACTTTTTTTCTCACTCTTGGTGCTGAGTTATTCAACAACACGGACTGCCAAGGTCAGAGAACATTGTAGGTTGCCTCATACCTGTCCCCAGCTTCCCCTTAGAATCTACTTTTTCCAGAATCTGTTGCCAGAGGAAATCTTCTCAGTCTTTTGAACAGGGGAAGACGTTCCTCAGGAAAGAATTTCTGTTCACATGACTTGCATGATTTTCACCCACAAAGGAGAGCTTGAGAACCCTCCCTACCATCACTCCCCTGTTGAAATCCTGAAAGACCTCCAGCACTTTATTACATTCTCAGATGAGTCAGAATTTGACAACACCTACAGATCCACTTGCAATTTTCTGTATAGCAGCCCTCCTAACTGTGTCTGTTAGATAGCAACATTAGCTGAAAACACCACAGAGGCACAATTTAGACATATTTTTGACAATTCTCTTCTTATTTGCTTCTGATACAAAGATTCTGGCAAAGTATGCAAAACTAAGATATGTTTTATTAAGATTATGATGACCTTTATTGTTTAGGAGCTATAAACCCTCATGACATCTCTTTATATAAGAACATAATGGCCATACAAGGACAGACTTAAACTGCAAGTAGTCTAACATGCTGTTTCCAACACCTTCCCAGTGTGTATTTTGGGAATAATACAGTTACAGACCTACCAGGTATTTCCTCACTCTTTCCCTGAATATTCTCATCCTTCAGGAGTTAGTAGTCAGAGATGGCATCTTCATAGCTAATATGCCTAAATGCATTTCTTGAACTGTTACAGACTTTCCTGGAACTCCTGGAACTTTTGCCATTCATCCTGGTTTTCTTAACCATGCACCAAAAAATCTGAGGCATTTGTTGTCCATAACTTTGTAATGTTGCATGCTATCCTGCAGCTGGCTTTTCTTCCCCTCTATTACAAAACCTGATGAAGATTGTGTTTCTCAATGGAGAAAGACCTGAATGTACCTTCACCTCTCCCTGACACAGAGATCTCACTGCAACCTCTGCCAGGTACTGCAGTCTATTAGCTGATGGACACTTCAAAGCCTGAGAGGACTGCATGGAGGTGCATCCTCCTTGGGATGAAGAGCAGCTGTGTCAAGAAGCTGTATTCAGCTTTACTATTAATCACTAAAATCTGTTTTGCTCTCAGCTCTGGACATTTGTGTGGTACTTACCAGCTTAGTTACTTTTGTTATTTTGTTTTAATCTGTTTTACTTTGCTTGACTTTGAGAAGATTGTGATTATTTTCTCAGCCCTGGGAATAATTTGTAGTTTCACATACAGAGAAGTAAGCATAACCAATGATATGTAAATTAACTGCTTGTTTTACCCCAAAGAAACCATCTTTAGATGAAATACAATTTGAAGTATTCTTATTCTGCTTAGTGCTCTGCTGCACTAATTGGAAGAGTTAAATGATATAATCTCAAGTACTCACCAGAAGCTCTGGGCAAGGAATGAACATTTTATGGCTTATCAATCAGTGGCTGCCAAAGAAAAAAGGAGTTTTGACTGGATAATGTATGCATATGTGAAGACTTCTAGCCCTCTGAACATAATATATTGCACTGTCTGGGCAGGTGAGCAAGATACTGGGTACCACTTTAGGAAAAATCTGAAACTGCAACAGCTACAGTTTTGTTGGAAATCTTTACAGCTTTTCCATTTAAAGGAGTGTTCTTAACAGAAAATGTTTTAAAATATAAGCCTGGTGGTTCTAGCAGTCTTTGTCAAGGGGTAAGTAACTCTAACTTATGTGTCCATATGCTAGCCAGAATTTTAAAGAAATAAAACCATTGTATTAAATTTCAGCCTGAAATGCCATGTCATAAACAGAGTATTACTAATTTTCAACTGATAGGTGATATACTCTATGAAAATTAAGTATCACAGTGGAAAACCATTCAGACACTAAAAAAAATAAAACAGGTTATGCCTCCATAAATCACCACAGGTTTTTTTTTCATTTGTTGTCATTATTTTCCTATCTTATTTTGATGTATTTCTGAGCTTATGACATACCAGGAAAGGTAAATCAGGGAGGTCACTGGAGACTGAAAAGTCTTTTTGTGTGGACAAGACTAATGAGTAACTCCAGCCCCTGCTAACAGGACAGCTAGTTCCAAGATTTTCTTTAGGAGTAAAAGACAGTGCAGTTCAGTATCCCATTCAGCAGCTGCCATTCTGGAACTGACCATCCAATATAAGTGGGATGAAATACCTGCTTCTACAGGGATTTAAAGACAAGATTATTTGGAACAGAGTCAGAAATGTATCAGCTTTCAGGAAAGGTTCATATTTCAGAAAGAAGAGAGGAAGAAAAAGCTGTTTGGAGTGCTGTAAGCTCGTTCACAAACTTTAAATGCAATGCACTTGTGATAAAGGCATGGCTCTGATAGCTTAAGAAATATAAGACCAGATGTATGCACATCTCTGCTTTCACAGTTCTGTTGCTTTAGATTTCAGCTATCACTTTCAATAACTGAAAATACATGTTGGCAATTGTAAATCCATACGTGGCATTCTCGTGAGGAAAGGCAAAGCTGCAAAAACATAGTGCCATAAATGCACTGACTTGCCTCCAGTGCCCCATTTTCAGCAACAAAAGGAAATAAATCTTCAAACTGTACATAAAGCTCTCTTGCCATATATTGCTATTATTCCTGATTCATTAAATGCTTTCTTGCTGTAATGAAACTTGGGGGAAAATGGCCATAGAACAAATATGGAAAAATAAAAGCACAATTGCTTGTGTGTTATTATTGCTATTAATCAGCACCGTGGGACTTGGAATGTAGTATGATGTTTCCATAGTATTTGACATGTTCATATGCAGTACTTCATCTACAGAAAGCATTACAGACAGGTTAGAAATGAGACAAGCCAGAAAAAAAACCCCAAACAACAAAACAACAGTGATTGTATGTAGGCAAGTATTTCAGCTGAGCCTCAGTTTAGTGCAAAAGCACATTCAATATTTGCAGGAACCTCATGGCTCTTCAATTTTGTCTGTAGAGCAGGAAGGACATCAGATTACAACAGGTGAAGAAAGTGATTGATTAAAAAAAATATTATCTCCCACTCTAATTTAAGATTAATTTTCCTTGATTAGTTTTGGTGTGTCCTCACCCCATATTAGCCTAAGTAATTTGTGGTCGAGTGTGAAGGTGTTAATTGACTTTTGTTCAGTGCCAGCAGAGGTTATAACAGAGTTGCTGTGTTGCTGCTGTGTGGCAGGTGAACTGTGTGTGGAGGATTATTGCTTGGGAGATTTTGTACAGCTGGTAGCTCAGGTGTTCTGAGTGTCTCCTGATAGGCTATAGAAAAGCTAGTTTGCTCTCTGGAGCTTGCAGTAAAAAATGTTGTGGAGAGGTAGTGAAGTGCTCTCAATCCTTCAGTGATTTAGTTTCACCCTCACAAAAACTAGACTGGTTATCATTCTGAATGAAAACAGGACCTGAAGGCTATACCATACTTCCAGATGGACATAACTGAAAGCTCCAAGAAGCTCAGAGTGGTAAGTTTTTTTGTGAGAATGAGAAGAGAGAGAGATTGTGTGTGTATGTAAGGCTAGCTTTAGAATGGTGATAGTGTTGTGACATTATAAAGTGTATTTCTGTGGCCCAAGGTTTAAGAAAGTTGCTGGTATTTATTCACTTCTGGTAAGGATGAGTGGTTTGTATGAGTGGGTGGGTTAAATGAAATTCCATTATGAGTTATTCTTCTATCCACCTTCTGCAGCTTTATAATCTCAGGTCTGTTACTCAGAATATGTGGGAAGATGGCTGGAGTAAGATTGCTTTTTCTGGCTGGGTGTAGGAGGTTTGCCACTGGATGTGGTCGCTTTATGAGTCTTTTTCTTTGTGATAGAAGGTTGATGCATGGGAACAAAGAGAAGCTTGGTGAAATTGAAGGTAAATAGGAGATTAAGAACTTCAGTAGATGTTATTCTCCAGTGCTATCTTCCCTATAATCCTGTAGGGCTAATTTGCCACAAGACCATTGTGTTAAAATAAATGCCATTCTGGGGTGAGAAAACCATGATGAGTTAAGATCTTTAAAAATAACTTCTACTGAGGTTTTTAGCTTGGTGTGGAAGTTGCTGTGTCATTTGTATGACTTCCTATTGACAAAGATTGCAGTTGGGCTGGTACTCTGATCTCTTGAAGCAGAGAGGCACAGCAATGTGTAGCCTCCCTTGTACTGGGTAATCCTGAAACACATGCAATGATTTTTAGCGTTTCAATTGCAAGAACTTTGATCCTCAGTATAGTGGTAGGAAACAGGTGATTATATGGCAAGAAGTTTCAGTGAAGTAAGTTGTCCTAGTGTTTGCTACTAAATATGCCATTAAACAATAAAGCAAGCTATAAATATTCACTGCACATATCCAAGGTTTAAAGATCTGTTGCTCTTGAAACAGTGTGTGTATATTTCTGTATGTATGTGTACATATAAGGGTGGCTTGTTGGTTTACATAGGCTTAAAAACCTCCCCTGAAGCCAAGGCAAATTACATTGACTAATAGAATTAAAACTTTATCATATTGTATCTGTGAATGTTCAAATAATTAATCACTTTCACGTGAAGTTTTCTCTGTGATTTTTAACATAGAGCTGACATATTTTGATGGGAAGGTTTGTTTTAAAGTAATTTATTGCTTAATTATAATAATCCTACATCAGTAAATTCAGTAGTCAGCTTGTTTTTGCAGGCAGATTAAATATTGTTATCAGAGTTTACTCATTGAGAGAAGTCAGACTAGGCTTTAGATAAGCAGAGACCAGATGTGTGAGGTGACCCAAACATTTTCTACACACAGAAAAATACTTAATGAATATTTCACCTGTTTTAACATCTGCTGGTTTGAGTATGCTTTAACAATAAGGTATTTTTTTATTGCTGCTTCTGGTATAAAACCTTTCTTGCTTTGAATGTGAGTTTGTAAATATCCTTTTTTTGATCTTTGTTTTCTGCAAGTTAACAGTGCACAAGACCTTAGTTTCATCAGAAGCAATTTTGTTCTAGTTTTATTAGGTGGTTATATCTTCAAGGCTGAGTGAATCATGGATTATGTTTAAGTGGCAGGGAAGGGGAGAAACACATATAGCTGGACCTAATATTTCATGTGGGAGCAAGAAGAAATCAATATAGAATTCCAGCTAGGGAATTCTAGTCTGTGAAAGTGACCATGATGTCAATTATTTGATGTAAAGTTAGAAGATTTTTCATTTTAAAGAAAGTCCCCAAAAGCTACTGTCATAAAAACTTTTTCTAATAAGGAATTGCTGGATGAAATTTCTTGGCCAGTGTTTTGCAGTAGGTAACTCAAGTTAAACACATTAAAACCTGCAAAGCTAAAGATGCTTTTTCTTCCTTGGGTTCAAGATAGTAAAAATATCCTTGTTGAGATTTTTGTGAGTACTTGTGTGTGGATTTATTAGAGCTATGACAATTTTTACACAGAGCACTCCACTCTGCATTAATTAATTCTGTTGACCTAATAACTGCATTGCTGATGGTCTAGAAGGTGACCTAAAAAGTCTTCAGATGCTAGATAAAGATTTCAGCTTTAGGACAAAACAATAAATGTTTAGGAGAGAAAACAGATGCAACTGATCACAGTTTTCAAAACAATGGAATTTCTTTCTTTGTCAGCAGAAGAGATTAATAGAAAATTATTGATGCTTTATACATTGTCTCAGTGTTAATGGTTTCCATCAAGAAAAGTGTGTAATATTTGCTGTAAAATTAGCTCATTGACAGAAGAAATAAGACTTCTGAAGTGCAAGATAGTGTTAGAAGGCATAATGGTCATCCACTCAAGAGAAACTGTGGAACAAAAGCAATGTAGGCAGATGCAGTTGCAAAGATGGTCTTGATTAAGAACTTTGCTCTTTCTTTCTTTTTTTCTTTGCATATCTTTCTGAAATAAAAGGTCTGCAAAACAAATTTATAGCGTTATCTATGGTAAAATGGAGAGTGCTGTAATTTGAGAGCTTTTTTGTGTATGCTCAAACACAAAATTAAATGCTAAAAATCTTTAAGGTAGCTCATTTGCTAGGCAGTCACTCAAATAGAGCCCAGCTGAAATCAAGTTGTGTAAATTAGTCTCCTGTGTTTTCTCCTCAGACTGGGAGATCTGCCTTTTTTTCCACAAATGTTTTGGTTGCACTGTTGTGTGTGGCTCTGGAGTCAGTGTTCAATTTAAAAGATGTATTACACCCAAGAAGCATTTAATCAAGCATTGCCATTTAAATCTACAAGGGTGTTTATAATATAAAAGAAAAAATCTTTTGGGCTTTTGTGCTACTGGAGACCAAAGCTTCAGAAGACTTTGTAGCAATACATGTTTTGAGGTAAACCTGTATTTTTATAGCTAAATTTCCAAAGTGAGAGATGCTGAATTCTCCAAATTAATACTGTAGCTAAAGAACTATAAGAGACAGAAAGAGTAAAGTGCTTAGAAAATGAGGATGATGAACTGTTCTGCCTCTATGTGTATGCATTGTCTTCAACCTTAGGATAATACAGTTAATCTTTCATTACTTTCAGACTATAAATACTGATATCTATGATTATTGGCTGAATAATTCTGTCGGGTGTAACTGCAAACCATTAATCTTGGTGGTGATTCCATTCAAATAAAGGGAAAAGCTTCTACCTTTCTCTACTGGAGCATGCTTGTGTGGTTTCCCCAGTGCTGTGTGTGTTGGGGGTTTCTGATTTCCATCTGACAGCTTGATTGGGCTCTTTACTCCAATTACTGTATTTTTCCCACACACATCAAGAGAAAGCTGGTAACAATCTTAGTAATTTTTTTTTTAAATTAAATTTATTATTTTTTTTTTTACCCTTTACTTCCCAAATAGGACCAACTGAAGGCTTGACTGTTGTTAGCACTTTGGTTGAGCTGATGTGCTTTCTGGTTGCTAAAATGAGAAAAACATTATTCTTTTTAGGGCTCATTGGAGGTGCCAGAAATACCAAAGAACTGATACTCAAAATGTAGTTAAGGAGCCAAATCCTTGTTGATAGAATTATAACTGCTAAAGCCCTTTGTGAAAATCTGAGCTTTCTGACTTGGGATGCTTTCTCCTCTCAAACACTGCGAGTGTGCAATGGAAGGGGAGGATAAAGTATCACCCTTGAGATGAATGGGGAGATTATAGAATGGGAGGCTTTCCAATAACAACATGGTGAATCTAAGAGGCCATCCTTCAACAGATGGAGGTAGCATTAGGGAGGTGGAAGCTGGCAGGAGAAGAGAGCAAGAAAGCAAAGCTGCAGGCTCTAATACTTGATGTTTGATGTTTGAATTCCAGAATCAGCTGGAATTCTCTGTGTTGTCTTGCTCCAACTCTCTCCTCTAGTTAATTGCTAAGGGAGAGGGACCCAAAAGCAAATTAACTCTCAGGATGAAAAATTTAGACCAGTGTAGATTGTTTCATTCAAATCAATGGAAGTACAAAATGAAACAAAATTCTGAAGCTTTTCATGCTCCTGTCTTTCCCAAATGATCTAAAGCTCTGTTGTCTCTGGAGTTCCTATCTCACCTGCCTTTTCAGAGAGCTGAAAAGACCAGGAAATCAATAAGATGAATAGGAACATCAGTGTTAGTATGATTAAGCTTTTGGGCAACTGGAAGTGTTTTCAGACATAGTGGTTGCATTTACTTTTTCTATTTACTGCACAATTAATTCTGAGCTGTTTTTGCTGTTTCTTCTTGGAGAGATGCTTGCTTGAAGAAAGCTTTAATGAGATGTCTTGCAATCTATTTATGCCAAACTATGACTGTTTTTCTAATCAGGACAGAGATTGCCTACTGGAAAAACCTTGAAAAGATCCAGAGTTCTGACAACTCATCCTTTTAGACTCAGATCAGCTGAACACTGTGCCTGTGTGTCTGGTGGTCATGAAGGTAGCTAAGAGGTTGAGAGGGGTCTGAAAGTACCATAGGAAAGGTATGCACAATAGTGCCAGTACACCACAAAACCAGTCAGATTCTTGACCTTTATCTGAGACATGAGGTTCTGAAAGTGTTTTTGGGGAATGTGATTCAAAACTTGCAGCTGCTAGAATATGATCCTTACCCTGAAACAACAAAACCACACTGCATTTAGATGCTAATTGTCAGATGGCTGTTAGTGGTTAAATTATATACTTGATTCTGTGTTTTACTCAAATATATCAACTTTAAATAACTGACCATCTTGTAGCTCTATTAATCTTGACCTAGATGATAGTCCCTGAGACAGAAGGCAGTTTGGTAGTGGGACAGTAACTGAGAAGCCAACAAAAGACTGATTGTGCTTTGTCTTGATCATCAAAGCTTATTGTATGATTTCCAGTGATTGTAGGTTGTCCTTGTCACACATTGATCTCTTATGTATTTAAATGTCCTACATGATCTGTAGAAAACTTTTGTCCTTGTTCCTGCTTGGTAGTTAAAAATACAAAGCTCTCTTTATGTCTTTTGCTGCTATTACACTATAGTCAGCCCATTACCTGGCTATACAGGTATATAATAAAATATATATAATTCTCTATCGTGGTTTGGGGGAAGTTATTGTAGTGGGCACCAACTACAGTAGATAAAACAATTTGAAAGAACTTAATAAACTTTGATGTTTCCTCAACAGCCTTAACATGCCCTTTAATTTCTCATATTTGCTGCCTGCAAGCCTCTTGCTGGCTAAGAAAAAAGGAGTATTGTCTTTCATCAAGAGCAGGACTGTTTGCCAGCCCTTTAACTCAACAGGAGAATTTTGAGCTTTTGCAAAATTTGCAGTTGAGCAGATGGACAGCACACAGGAGGCCAAAACCACACAAAGGGAGCCCTTAGTTTATGGTTTGGGTCTGTCTCTAGATTATCAGCTTTGTATTCCCTGCAAACAAGGCTGGTACAGCAAAAAGAGGGCTGAGGCCAAAAGAAAATCCTCTGTGATGAGTGAGAACACAAAATGTGGGTCAAGATGTTTAAACCTCCTCCCTAGTTGTTCAAGCTTGATAGGTAATGTGAAAATTGCAAGACTGATACCCAAGAAGCTTTGCTGTCCTTTCTCACTCAGCACATGTGTTAGTTAGCAGACATGCAGAGGGATTTTGAAATTTTTCCACCAAAAATGTTGAGACACATCACTGACCTTGCAAGACACAGGGTTCCTTTCTAGTACAGGTTCACTTAAGATTTTTCTGAGCAGAAAGAGCTTAATACACCAGCAGTGAAGAATATAGCTCAAACTTCACACAGTGACCTGAAAAAGTGATAAATGCAAGAGGATAGCCTTTAGTCTCAACTAAAAATTGAAGAGATTGAAGTCATAGGAAAGTGAGGGAAAAGAAAAAAATATGTTGAGAAATACATTAGGCCTAGGAACTCATTGACTCTCCTTATGGGTTTTTTCTTTTGCTGGAGACCAAGGCATTGGCATTTGACCCACAGGACTTTAAAGAAGAAACTTGGGACAGATTGTTCCCAAAGGATAGGATTTCTTTGATACTATGGTCAAACAGTCATAAAATTTCCAGAGCTGCAACTGGCAAAGGGGAGAAAACAAAAAAGTAAGATCAAAAAGGAGAAATACTGATAATAAAAAGAATCAGGTTCTTTCCCCTTAGGAAAAGACTTGTAGATAAATTCATTTTTTCCTTGAAGGAAAACTGAAATGTTAACAATGTGGTATTAAAAAAGACAGCACTTGACCATCTTGTACTTTGACTCTTGATTATTGCCTCATACAACTTTATAAATACAATGTATCTATATTGTAATTGCTAGATTGTGAGTCTCTTGATGATTTGCCTTTTATGACTTTGACCATAGTGGAACAGTAGAGAGATGACAAATGAAAGAGACTCTTAGAGGAATGGAAATTGTGATCAGAATTTGGCAGTGGGTTGCAAGTTTAAGTGTATGGTTATTGGTCACCAGAGTAAGAGGTGGTTGTGCAATGACCCAGAATTATTTTTGTTGTATTCAAGTAGTGCAAACTACAGATAAGTGATACTAGTTTAGAGTGAATAATAGTTCTTCTGCTTCACCTCAGTGACCATAAATATGCACTAGCTGAAGAATACTCTCCTGTTATGCATATGTTCTCATAAAAGCTGGAAGAATACTTGCAGGCAGCCTCACTTTGAGGAGTAATATATATCTGAAGTTAAAAAATGACAAATATAGTTATTATACTTTCATCATATGCTGCTCAAGATCAGTTTCACACAGTGATGTGTAATCATAGAATGTTTAGGGCTGGAAGGGAGCTCCAAAGGGCATCTAGTGCAGCCCCCTGCAGGGAGCAGGGACACCC
>JAOEGS010007914.1:81008-108471 GCA_025447755.1 Corythornis vintsioides
AGATCTTCAAATATTTCTTTTTTTTTTTTTTTTATATATATGCTATTAGTCCTTTCTAGATGATGGTCCTGGAAGCATTTCCACATTTCTTTCTATCCAAACATTTGTTGCAAAACAAAGAAAAGTCACCATGTAGTACAAATTTACAGTTGGAGTGATCACAAGGTCAGCATGAAAAGCTTGAGATTCAATTAGCACAAAATGGTTTGAATGGAGCATAAAGATCAAATACTAAGCTGAATTTTGAGTGAGAAAGATCAAGACACTGCACAGATGAAGACATATAACAACTGACAGGAATGCTTTCTTCTCCTGCATTTAATAAATGGTTACAAGTGCTTACAATCCATCAAACTTTCTTAGAATGGGCAGGGTAGTATCACTTTCCTAACTCTGAAAAACATAATAGTTCACAGCTCAAAAGCTGAATCATCAACAGCTGGAAGCTTTCAGAGAAAACCAATGGTGTCTAGCAAATATTTGGATTAGTGGGACCATTGTTGCCTTGATCTGTGTGTGCTTATTGCAGAAAAGGCTCCCAAGAGCTTTTCTTGTGCATGAAAAACTGCTGAAAATACTATTTCATACTGCCTAGGCAAAATAGAGAAATAGGAGTTTTACCAGTTTTGTGAGTTATAATTTCTGTATTTATAGATTAAACTCAATAATTAAGTATTTCTATAATCTACAGTAATTGCCTAGTGTTGTAAAATATTCACACTTGACATCTTTAACATCCTTTTCTGATGACTAATTAGTAAAGTGACAATATTCACTTATTTCAGTTTTATTCAGGGAAATGGCATTATGGCAAGATGGTCATTTATCATTAATATGTGTAGTTGAGAAATATTTCTTTTTTATAATCCTTTCAAGTTACATATTGCATTGTATTAATAACATTACATTGGTATTTTTGCAGCTCTTTGTGATGTTAGTAGGCATCCCAGCTTGCAGCACATATTCTTGATCCTTTACACATGCTGAATAACTATTGCTCTTACTGGAACTCATTTGGGGGATTGAAGGGATCAGGATCTCTGCCATAACTTGTTTTATGATGTTCAAGAATTAAAAAATAAATTAAAAATAGTGTTCTGATAGCTTTTAATCCAAAACCCTATGAAAGTGACAGCCTCAGGATATTTGAGACCACCTCTGTAGGTGGTTCCTCCATATCTACCCTTTCTTCTATAGATGCCCCTTCAGGAAGCTTCTTATATTTATGATTAGCTAAATAATGACTAAGTGGAGTCCAAAAGTAGCATACTTGTTTTCCCATGTCATATGAAATGAAAACACTCTTTTGGAGCCTAGGGCTGGATTTCATTGCTGCAGATATTAAATGGCAGCTCGCTTGCCTGTGGACTTTCTCTGCTGAACAGAAAGATGGAGTTGGTTCATGGTGGTGGTTGGCAGTGGTGAGATATGGACTCATGAGAAATATGCTACAGTGCTAATGGTTCGTTGCAAGTTTGTCAGAAAGATTAAATAATATTGGCAACTGAATTTCTTCTTTGGGCTATATCTGTTTGAACGCTTACAAAATGAATCAATTTCCACTTTTTCTTATTATACATGTTTGCCCTTCTCTGAACAATTGCTGCAAACCTCAGGCACAAGATCTTAGTTCTTTACTGAGAGAAAACAGGGTTGGTAACCTAGTAACCTTTGTTTTGTTCAGAGGCTTAAAAATGAGGTTAAGTGGTTCTTTCATGGTGGTAGTGATTATAGTGTTTCAGCTTATTCTTTTTAAATTACATTTAATTCTCTTCTAAAAAAAAAAAAATAATTGATATAATGCATTTTTCAAAGGGACTAAACTAAAAGCAGTGTTACTACCATTAAATCCTTCCCTTTTTCTCTGCCCCACACCCCCAGTACATAAGTAATATATAAAATTGAACACGATATTTTCATGACAATGCTGACATGTGCCTATTTTGTCTGTCCATCTCATTGCAAATGCCATACATGACAAAACCCATCCAGTAAGTGCCCTCATTTTTATAGATACCTGGAGACAGAGAACATGGAATGATATTGTCACTTCTTCCTTTGATATTTAATCCTTTTAGGAGTAATGCATGGTTTTCTTGGAATCTTTCTTAGAGCTTGGAGCCTTATCTTATTGCCTTGAATAAGATTTGGCTAACTTCCATGGGTTTTTAGTAGTTACACAAGTTCTGGCTGTTCCTTCTCTACCAAAAATGTTCAGCTGGAGTCCTATAGTAAGATAATGCTTTTAGGAAATATAATTAGGAAAAAAAAAAACCAGACCTCAAAATACATCTTAATGTGCCTGAGAAAATATCCATTTCTATGGAAAGGGATTAAAATCTTCCAACAACCTATAACTACCTTTTTTGTTGTGTCATGGTGGAAGCACTGCTGAGACATAGGAAGGTAGCATGAGAGTAGAAAAAGTGAATACTTGAGTTCATGATGGGGTTTTTTTTCTACTTGCACATTGTTTTTTATAAATTTTAGTTTAAAGATTTATTTTCTTATTTACATTACTAAATGATAGAGCATCTTTGAGTGATAATAGTATAAATGGAAGGATTAATCTGTTAACATATATCAAAACATTATTTTATCTTTCAAGTTGGTGCCTCTTTTATTTATGAGTCAAGATCATGAGTTACTTCCTAAGAAACAAATAGAAGTATTGCTTCATCAATTTAGAAAAAGTATTTCTTCTTTAAGGCACATTTTGGCCACTCATGCATTATATTAGAAACACTGAATGGTTACCTCTCCTCTCTCCCTTACCCTGATATGTTAGTTACATTAGAAACATTACATTTGTAGTGTGGAAAGCACTTAAAGAAAATTAATAGATTTTCATTACCATATAATTCTAAAAGTGATTAGAAAATTCTAAGGAAACTTTATAGCATGGTCAAAATAAATTGAATTTATATGCTTGCTTATAAACTTGCTGGGAAAAGTCTCTGCTTGTAGGTAAATAACTTGCATTTTTAGACTTGAATGAATAATAAAAGCTGCTGTGAGAGTGAATAAAATTTAAACAAAGACATTCACTAACGTATTGAAGATAGGGAGAAAAAGTAATTCATCTACTGTAGGTCATAAAGAGGATAACTGTATGTGGAAAGCTAATGAATGCTAAGACCAGTAACTTGATTTTACTTGAGACAAGTAGCATCATAAAAGCTATCAGAGCATAAGTGCATGTACCCCAGAAGTATAAAGGAGTGTGACATATTTAGAGAGAGTACAAACCCTTAAGAATCTCTTTGCCCTTTTCTACTGCTAGAGCAAGACTGTGAAATCTTGATGTCAGAATATTTGGGTGATAGAATATTTGGGTGAAATAATCAGACACCAAACCATGATGAAGTGAATTACTGCAGGATGGACCTAGTGATGTAACAATGCTTCTACAAGACAGCAACTCCAATTTATTCTATGTATTATACTAGAAGAGTAAATTTTCCAGTAACTTCAGATTTTATTGATCTTACCTGTCTTGCATATTTGTTTTATGGCCCAGTCAACAGTAAAAGCAAATGCATGACAGTTATTATCCTGCTTGTCCATAAAAAAAAAAAAAAAAAAAGGTGGGGGGGGCAAACAAATACCAGTAAAACAAACAGAGGTTTGATTTTGTTTTCACTAGAAATTATTTTTATGATTCTTGAATGCAAATGAGACATCTAACCATCTAACCTCATTGTAGATTTAGTATCATCCTGGGCCTTAAAAATATTTGGAATTAAGTAAGACTTACTATAAAATTTGAGTAACTAGTGGAACAGAAGCCTTACATTCCAGGTCCTGCAGAGCTCTTGAGTCTTGTTGGTTTTGTTATGGATCAAATTAACATTTCTTTTAGCATAACTTGCTTGATGAAAAAAGAAAATATCTTTTGGGATGAATAAGAACTTATGTCCATCTAACCTACTTTATGGGCAGAAATCACCTGTTCCCATACAGCTCTTGTGACATTCCTAAACCTTAATTCTATGTCTTTGTGTAAGTACAGTATATTAAAGCAGTGTGGCTGTAGTATTTCTCATTTTACAGATGTGGGTGCCACATAGAAATAGACACTTAAATATTTTAAAGCTTATGAAGCTTCTCATTTGATGTTCAGAAAGATCCCCCTGCTTGCAACATTTTAATCCATTAAAGACAAAATGCAGAGTGCAGAGGTGGTTCTCCTTTTTTTTTTTCCTTTCTGCTGAGAATGTGCTTTGCTTAAACCCAGCAAATAATAACTGTGTATCATTAATAATTAATAGTCCAGTAGTAAAACACAGGATCAAGTTAATCCTTTTGGACTTTGACGAGTGCACGCTGCCACTTTAAATAATGGCATAAAGGGCATCACTGCTCCCCTGTATGGATTTACCACACTAAATGAGTTTGAGTTACTGTATATATTTTGCACTTTGTACCCTGTTATCAATAACGGTCCTCGGGCCTCACAAAGGGCAACATGAGCAGGAAAAGAATAATTGCCATTCTGCATGGAGCCAGTTTATTGATGAGGTGGACAGAAGTAATATTTTTAGCCTGCTGGGTGTCCATCTGTAAGCAGTTTCCTGGAGCTGCCACTTCTCCTTTCTCTGGAAGCTGTTATGGCTTTGTCTGCCCAAGGAAAATAATGAGATCCATCTATCAAACAGAGAACAAACAATAAACTCTATACCTTCCAATTAATTTGTTTTTCACCTCTGTTTACCAATGTGCATGCAGTTAACTATCCATCATATTATATGTATGTAAAGAAGTAAATTTTTCAAAAGGTTGAATCTATTAACCCTTTTACTAGCAAAATATATCTGCATGCCCTCCAGCTAAACAGGAGACTTGGAAAAATATCAATCCTTCTGAAGTGCCAGAATGTAACAACATAGTGTGCTGTAAAATCATACTATCCAATCTTAAGTCTGTATCCTATTTTGTTTGTAACTTACAGGCCATTTAAATACATAAAAAAAAATAAATCATTTAATGGAAAAAAAAAATAATGTGGTTCAGTCTGGCCCAAAATCTGCAGTAATGACTCGTGTAGGGAGGTAGAGTGTATATATTAAATTTAGAGAACCCTCAGAAAATACATTGATCTGGTACTCGAAGCTGGAGTGGCTTCTCACCACATTATGATAATTTACTTTTGTCCTGGCTCTACCTCCTCTCTTAGGTGGTTTTCCACTCTTCTTGCATAGGGATTTTTCAAAGAATGTGGGGATCATGTATGCTGACCAAGCTACATGATCCTTTTGGCCATTGATATGTGAAAGCTTAGGGGTTTTTTGGGTTTTCTTTATGTTTTTATGTCCACAATCTTGCCATTTGCATCATTAAGAAGCACTTGAATCCAGGTATTATTCATCTGCTTGAACAGGTCTGTGTGCTATTTCCATGTAGAAAACATATGAGTTCAATTTTTCAGGACGCAGATGGTGAATGGAAAAATAAACCAAAAACTAAGAAGCCAACTAGACACAGAAACATTAAAAATCTGTCTACCACCACACAAACAAACACACACACACCAAACTGAGGAAATCAGCTGCTAGTAATCAACTTGTTCCTAGTATTTAATTAGCTTTTAGTGCCTAAAAGGCCTGAACACTGAAGATGATTCAAAAAAGTGTAGTCATCCTTCTCAGAATGTCTGGGGAAATGCCTAGTGCTAGAAAAGCAGTGATGCTTTAGATCTTGGGAATCTGTCTGTCTGACTCTGAATAATGTTGGATGAATGACTCGAGCAATGTATCATTTCCATTAGACCCTCTGAAATATACTAAAAATCCACTGGGGAAAAGGTTGCTTGCTTTTTAAAATAAGAGAGGAATATGCTGTGCAGAAGGTGGTTAAAAGGCTTCAGAATTGCAGTGTGACAAAATAACAAGATGAAAAAGATAAAGTCAGGAAGAAAATGTCTTCCCATGTATTTCTCTCCAAATCAAATCAATTTCTAGCAGCCTGAAGTTAAACAATCAGTAGATGCCATTTTATGCAGATGAATCAATGTGTTCCTAATTATAGTTGTATATACAATATTCAACACACAGTCAGCATTTTAACTGGTATTTTTTAGCAAGCTGCTCCAAGCTCACCCACAAATATGTCACAGAGAGAAGTCTGTACATTCTGAGGGAGCGTGAACATGAATTAGAGGCAGATGTATCATCTGGGAAGACTTCCAGATTCATCTTTCTTAAAAATGGATATGTTCAGTCTTGGCTACACTGATCAGGATAGTTTTTTGTCCTGTGAGCCATCATCAGCATGAAAATAACTCAGAATTAAGCCCAAGCTTACTAATAGATCAAGTGTTTCTGTTTGTCCTCAGCCACAAGAATTGATAAGTCTTAAAGGAAGTAATGTCTGATCTGGTGATCTCCTATTATTTCTGTCTTGATATTGGGCAGCCAGATACTTAGCTAGTAAAAGTTCATACACATCCATTCAATTTAATGCTTAGCTGATGATCTACATAAAATATCACAGCACTTTTAGAACTTATGACTTATGAAGCATCTGAAATTATGAGAATAGTAGTAGTCCTCTATACCTTTACCCGTATAGAGGACTACAGCTGAATTAAGAAAATCTTATTGAAAAAATTGTCCAAAAGAAAAGGATTTTAAGGCATGATTATCAGCTGAAATAACTCTGAAGAACTTTACTGAAGTCTGCAGAAGACACAATAATTTATACTTTCCCAGAGTATGGTCTACATCTTATAAGATTTAGAATATGACATGGTGAAATGAGAATTTTCTTAGATATTTCTAGAAGATCAATCTGTTGCATTTGGTCAGCTTCTTAAAGCCAAAGTGTTTAACATTTTGATTCTCTCACTATTTATAGTTTGCTTCAGACCATAGGGCATTTAGTAATAACAAGCAGTTATTCCTGAGTTACTCTGAACTAATTTTGGTTGCCAAGATATTAAAGGGTTTTGACACTTGATGAAATTTTACTTATGATGTTTTATATCCACTAATCAAGAGGCTGACTAACCTTGCATGCATCTGCTGTTGAGATGCAAGATTGCTAACACTAGATATGTTGCCACAGGGGAAAAAAAAATAGTGTAAGGGTTCAAGTTCAAGAGAATTTAAAGAAATAGTGCTAAATAGGACAGAAGTGCTGCACAACTGTCTAGAGACAGTACGTAAGATGCACAATATTTGTGTAAGTGCTGTCTGAGGGAGAAATGCATTAGTCTCAGTAATGTCTCAGTCTTGTTTTTGCAACTTTATTATAGTAAAGGCTTTGCAGAGATTTTTAATATGCATCACATACTTTCCAATAAAATGCTTCCTATGATAGACAGGAAGAGGTTGGGTCTCCAGGTCCTGTAATATTATGTAGTGTGTTTTTTCAAGTGCTTCAAAACATACATAATTGAATAATATAACTGATAAACTGGAAGTAAATGTGTAAAAGGCAGGTTTCCAAGCAGAACAGAGACCCTTCAAGCTGTGCAGGAGATGAGGCACCTGGCCTTGGTCCACTAAAGCACTTAAGTGTCTTTGCAGCTTGAAGCACCTAGTAGTCTCATCATCTCACATTTTAGGTATCAAATCATAAGGATCAGGGAAACTAGGTGTGTGCTTAAGTTTATGAACATGTAAGTTCTTTGCTAGAATGGGATTGGTTTAAGGAACTAAGCTACAAAAATGTGGGTTAAAAAAAAAAAGCCACATAATAATCAGAATTTTGTAAGAAGATGTAGAACTCAAGAAAATATGACTTAGGAGATGGGAACCAGGAGTTCAGGCATCAGACTAAATGGCAGAAGACAGGCATTGCAGATGGAAATCATCAAATGCATAGGAGGAAGTGCTGTGTCTTTGTATTTTATATAGCATTTTGAATTTTCATGTAGGTTGTTACAAATGTTTCTGAGGAACAAAATCTAAAATAGGCAGTACTTGTAAAGATTTAAAAAAATGACTTTAAGTCTCCCTGGTACTATGTATATGACTTAATTACTGACCTGATTTATTAGGTGTTACAAACTTGTATAGGTATACTGGTTTACATCTTCAATCCTTTTACAAAATAAAAAAGAAAATGTAATATAGAAGTGTTCACAGAAGGAACTGCTACAGCATTATGTATATATGCTACAGAACCTGAAATTCCTTCTTTGCTAATACAACTTTGTCATGTAGACAAGTTCTGGTTAACTTTATAGTAGATGCTAAAATGTTACAGGTTTTGTAAGTCTAATTGCATCACTATGTGGACAGTAGAGGTTATTTTATACTCAGTCCAAGCTGATACAGGATAGTTAGGTAATTATAAGTAAAAGTCACAGGAGAATCATGATCTTTAGCAGACAAATGGCAAGGAAGAGGGCAAAAGTGCACAGACAAAAGAACAAGTATTTATTTAAGGCTGTTACAAGCAGGAAGACAAGAAGAGGTGTTTGGTAACAATGCTGCAGTGCCCTTACTTTTCTTACCTGCTCATTACACTTTGGAGTAGCCACATCTTTGATCTGGCTCAGCCTTTAACACATGATTTGGATACACATGATTATAGTACGCTTTCTGGAGTAGAAAGGCATGCTTGCTGCTAGGGATATCAGCTTCTAAACATGAAGTAAAAACAGACTGAACTCTTAAAATGAATGGTTTATTTTTTTTTATTTTTCTTTTTAAGGCTGTAGCTTACTGGTGGTGATTTATCAGTATTTAAAAGGAATTGGACGCAAGGAATAAAATATGTAAAATGCTATAAAAATCAACAGTCTTCTGCTTAAATAGTAAGAAGATGCTGGATGTTGCACATTTATTTATTAATCCCCCATTTATTAACAGTTAATCTAGGAGTTGGACTGTTTTCAACTTCATTTCAGTATTTCTGAAAGTGTTGTGGGAAAAAGCAAACAAAACATAATTTTAATGAGAGAGAAGTTCCTTACTAAAGGAAATATGGTGTAGTAAACTTAAGACTGTTCAGATAAATTTAAAGCAAGTATATTTTTAACTCAAGGTGTGGTAAAAAAAATTAAGTGAAAGTCATTAATATTTCAATAATTTCTAGCAAGGAGAGCCAAAGTAAAATGCTTCTGTATTTAAATTTATGAACATAAATGCATAACTTCCTGTGAAGATCAGGTCTAGTTTCTGTAACTGTTGTCTACAGATGTTAAAAGTGCTTGGTTTACATGCATAATATTTGTGTTCTTGAAAGAATTAGAAATCAACTTTTTTCTTAGGAGATGTTAAGCTTGCCTGTTAACAGAAACCAGGGCCCCAGCTATTCCCACCAGGACTCAGACTCCTGCTAGTTACCTCCTAAGGTTATTAGTGTTTCTCATGCTTACATCTGAAACCTCAGACACAGAATTTATCTTCACATTATCCCTGTTGAGATCTGGTGATCCAGACCTTAGCTTACCCCCAAATCATTGTTGATTGTATGTGTTGATCTGCAGGAGCCCTAGGAGGCTAATCCTTCCTTCCTGCAACAAAACTATACTGCTTCTCTTGCCAGTCAGTTTTTATGCATGAGAAATAGGGCAAATTTTACCCATAGGGTTTGCCTTTTTACTTTTTAGAAACTAAGATGAAAACTTGTTAGTGAGCATATTTTCAAGTCATTCTTGAATCCTTTTTCTGAGGTATATTTTCCCTGTACAAAGCAAGTGGTAATAAATATTTCACTTTGAAAGAATGCTATAGATGTGAAATGGTGCCAGTAATTTCAGTGTTCTGTTAAAGGGTTTTGAAAAATGAAAGAAGATACTCAAAGCAATTAACAAATATCAGATTTCCATCAAGATGCTGAATATGATTAGAAACTGTAAAAGAATAATACTTCATTCTATCTGTTCTGGGAGCAGGATTTCATGCACCATAGCCATACTAAGCATAGCTCTACTTCTATTTATTTGCACTGTCCATCAAAATACTATTCTGATTAGTGGGCTGTTAAAAAATTGCAGAGTTATAAACTGCATGTCTTTTTATTATAACAAAGATTATAAAGTCTGGGGTATATTGTAAAAATTGTAGACTCAATATGAATTTTGCCCAATGACCTTTTTATTCAAACAATCATTCTGTTTAATAATAGTGTTCCAAGGTGAATTTTGGTTCTTTGTTTTATTAATAGTTTTTACATATAGTCATGTAGTCTGCAATAGTAATTTCAACAGAAGCTAAAGTTTATTGCCTTCCAATTCTGCAGCATAGTGTGTTTTCACTCATTTAAAAGGTTGGGCTTTTCTTTTTCTAAGTAAGAGTGTGTGTTTTGTTTGTTTGGCTTAGGGTTTTTGTGGGCTTTTATTGTTTTTGTTTGATTGTTTATTTGTGGGGTTAGTTGGCTTGTTTTGCGATTTTTGTTTGTTTTGTTTCAGTGGGTAGGTTGGTTTGTTTGTTTAATATCTGTTCCAAACCCTACTAAAGAAATAAAAGAAAATCCTCTGGCAATTTTTTTTTTTTCCATAGTGAAGACTATCTGTCTTTGCTACCAGTGCACTGAAGATGCTGGTTTTATTAGGGAAGTGAAGAAAGTCACTGTTATAAAAACAAGTTATGGACAAGGTCCTGGCACTGCCCAAGATCTCAAATCTTCTGGGAACCCTTTTCAATTAATCACTAGTAACACCCTAGCGATAAAGTAATTTTAATTCTTTCTAGTGTTTTCTTTCCTGTTGATTATATGATACTTAAACAGTCATCAGATAGTTCTAAAATTCTTATACTATCATCTTGAGGGTCATTTCAAGTCATATAGAGGACAAACAAGGGCTCAGACTCAGTCAGCATGGGTTTATGAAAGGCAGGTCCTGTCTGACAAACTTGATCTTCTATGACAAGATGACCCGACTGTTGGACAAGGGAAAAGCTATGGATATAGTCTATCTAAACTTTCAAAAAGCATTTTACACAGTTTCCCATAGAATTCTTATGGAAAAACTGGCTGCTCATGGCCTGGATGAGCATCTGATCTGCTGCATCAAGCACTGGCTGGATGGACAGGCCCAAAGAGTGGTGGTCAGTGGAGTTAAATCCAGATGGCAGCCGGTCACAAGTGGTTTTCCTCAGGGCTCAGTATTGGGACCTTTTCTGTTTAACATCTTTATTGATGACCTTGATAAGGACATTAAGTGTATCATTAGTAAGCTTGCAGATGACACCAAGTTAGGCAGGAGTGTTGATCTCCATGAGTATAGGGAGGCTCTACAGAGAGACTTGAGTAGATTGGCTTGATGGGCCTACATTAATGGCATGAGCTTCAAGGCCAAGTCTGAGCTAACAAGGCCAAAGGCCGGGTCCTGCACTTGGGTCACAAAAACCCCATACAAAGAAACAGGATTGGAAGAGTTTGGCTGGAGAGTTGTCTGATAGAAAAGGACCTGGGGGTTTTAATTGACAAGAGGCTGAACATGAGCCAGCAGTGTGCCCAGGTGGCCAGGAAAGCCAATGGCACCCTGGCCTGTATTAGAAACACCGTGAGCAGCAGAAGTAGGGAGTTGATTGTTCCCCTATACTTGGCACTGGTGAGGCCACACCTTGAGTACTGTGTCCAGTTTTGGGCACCTGAATCCAAGAGAGATATCGAGGTGCTGGAGAGAGTGCAGAGGAGGGCAATGAAGCTGGTGAAGGCCATGGAGAACAAATCTTATGAAGAGCAATTGAAGATACTGGGGCTGTTTAGTTTGAGGAAGAGGAGGCTAAGGGGAGACTTCATCACTCTCCACATCTACCTGAAAGGACATCACACAGAGGTTGGTGCTGGTCTCTTCTCACAGATAATTAGTGATAGAACAGGAGGGAATGTGTCCAAGATACAACAGGGTAGGTTTACACTGGGCATTAGGGAAAAAATTTCACAGAAAGAGTGGTCAGATACTGGAACAGGCTGCCCAGGGAGGTGATTGAGTCACCATCCCTGGGTGTGTTTAAGGGTCATTTGGGTGTGGTCTTGGGGGACATGGTTTAGGAGTGAACTTTTAGTCTAGAGTAGGGTTAGTGGTTGGACTTGATGATCCCAAGGGTCTTTTCCAACCTGAATGAATGATTCTCATTCTAAACTATCAAAAACTATCTTCCTTTTTAAAGCATTACTGTCAGTTTGGAGATGGGAATTTAAGGTCTTAAAAGATTTTTTTCCTCATGTACTTTTTCTTCATGTTAATTGTGTAAAAGAGCTTTTGTCTGAATACACTTCTAGGGCTTTAATCATTCATGTGCTTTCTCAAAAGCAGCAGCCTCTCACTTGATCATGTATTATCCAAGTGACATTAAGTAATTTCCATATTAACTTTTCCTTTTGCTTACAATAGTTTTATGAATGGCTGTTGTGTTGATTCTCCCCCACCCCTTTCTTTCCCTTTCCTTGATCTTTCCTTTATGCACAGAGACTTAGCTGAGAGGCTGCCTTCTAACACACACTCTTAGTGCTGCTCCAGAAATAAAACTAGGGCTTGCCTTGTCATCTAAGCTAAAGATTTGTCATTAACTGCTTCTGCTCACAGATAGATGTATAGATGTAGAGAGAGAACTGCAGACTGCTTGGGATATCTGCATCACTTTATGCTTTGTAGCAGTACTGGATTCTCCATTGTGGTCTTCCCATTGTCATCTGTTGTATCAAATTGGAAAGTGGTATTATTTCAAAAATACTTTACTTTTTGTGTGTGTAAAGGCATAGAAAAAGAGGACTAAAGCTGATCTAGTCAATCTGTCTCTGGAAACCATATCTTAAATCATTTTACTTGCAAGATCTTAAAAGCTTCTAATGATAGAGACAATATAACATTTGCAGTACTTCAGTGTGTACATCAGTAGGATGTGCTCCTATAAATATATGTGTTAAAGGCTCCCTTGCTACTTGTCTTGTCCAGAGTTGACTCAAAGAACAATTAATTCTCTTGCTTGCAGCAGCCTTTAACATCTTCTTATCTGTTATCTCTCCAGCTGGCATCTTATGAACAGGCCAGCCCCTCCTGTTTGTAGCATTTAATCACAAAGATAAAAATACCAGAGTGAAACAGAATTTTATTTTTCAAATTCCATGGGCTTTAAAAAAAAAATTATTATTTTTCCTAAAAACAAACCAACCACCATAAAAACCTTACCCCACCCCAAAAATGAACAAACAAAAACCCAACAAAAACAAAGCACAAATCCCTAGACACTGTTCCCAGAAGTGTTTTGTTTTGTTATTTGTTTGTTTGTTGGGGTTTTTTTTTCCTTTATTTTTTTTCTACCATTCATTTCTGTTGCCAGCATTACTCTTTGCAGCTTTGGGGACTGTTTTACTTAATGACTGCATCATTGAGGGTGAAGGCCCATATACATTGTGCTTTTGTGGAGAGACATAAAAATAGAGGCTTATGTTTTATTTTGTCTGCAATAACACATCTTTGCTAGGAAACAAGGTGGTTAGGCGTTGATTATATAATCTGAGATACATTTTCACATTCTGAATTATTTTAGTACTTGTTTCTCTAAAAGCAGTGCTGGATTATAATTAATATAAAACATCAACAAGCTAATTTTACTTTAAAAGTAACAATATAGATGGTAATCTGATCACAGTTCTTTTTTAGAGAGATTCTACTTGGTTATTGTAGTTATATTTGCAAAACTTAGAAATTTAGCACAGAGTAATTATAAGTTTCTTGGCATTTATTTATACTGCAGCACACAGCTCCCCCCAGATGACATTATTTCACTGCATAAAGAATTATTCTTCAGAAGCTTGACTCTTTTGCTAATCAACAACTGACGTTACATTCTCCCCTTTTTGCTTTTATCATCATCCACTTAGCTTATTTTCCTCTAGCATCAAACTCTAGCTTTAATTCATCTCTCACACAGATAAGTCAAAAGCTGCAATTATTTAGTGTGTGAGGAGGAGAGAGGTACTGCATTAATGTATAAATCACTTTAAATTTAATATTCATAAAAGGTGGTGTATGGGGAGCTCTGGCCTCCATCCTCTCAGCTTAGCCAGAAAGCAACAGACCTGTTAAGTCTGGTGTTTAGTCATTAGAGCCAACTATTCCCATTTCCTACAGCAGCCTTGTTCAGCAGGGTCCACCTGAGAGTTGGGAGGTGTGCCTTTCCCTGAACCCTGCACAGTTTGTGGCTAAACTGCTGGAAAAGTCAATATCCCTTCTAGTTCTAATGCTGAGACTGTTAAGGGAGTGGATTGTGACTGTTGGCTTGTTTTGCCTGGATCAGGGAACTACTTCAGCTTTGCTTTCAGGGTGGTAGTCTGAGGAGTGGTGGTTGTGAAGCAGAATTTGCAATACAGGATATTAAGGTTGTCAGAGGTTGTTCAGTTACAACTGTGGGGAGTAAAAAAAAAAAATAAAAATCTCAGTACATGTTTTTAGATGATATGCCATTAACATAGACTAGATGGGTAATCTTCTGAGATAAGCAACATGTAAAGAACATGTGTGGAAGGAATAATATGTGCTAACCAAGGGTCTTCCCAAGGTACAAATGAAGCATCACAGTGATAGGTATTACTACCAAAAGTAGTGATTAATGGGAAGTGAAATAAATCCTTCAGAGTTACTGGTGGGCAATATCTTAGTGTTGGGTTTGCCTGTCCAGGTTTTGGAAGCAGGGGAGGCTACAGGGATGGCATCTGTGAGAAGCTGCTAGAAGCTTCCTCAGTGTCTGACAGCACCAATGCCAGCTGGCTCCAAGTTAGACCCATTGCTGACCAAAGCTGAGCCCATCAGTGATGGGGTAGAACCTGTGGACCCATGGAAAGTGGAGCCCATGATGGAGCAGGTTTGCTGGTAGAACCTGTGGACCCTTAGAGGACCCACACTGAATCAGTTAATGAAGAACTTTAAGAAGGACTCCCATTAGAGAAGTTTGTGGAGAACTGTCTCCTGGAGGAGGGGTCCCATGCTGGAGGGGAGGAGTAGACCATATAAAGAGGAATGCTCATCAGAAACAACATGTAATGACCTGACTGTGACCCATTCCCCATCCCCTTGTGCCTCTAGAAGGAAGAAGGTAGAGAAAAAAAGGAGTAATATTGAGCCTGGGAAGGAGGAAGAGTGGGGGGAAGGTGTTTTAAGACTTTTTTTTGCTTCTCATTATTCTACTCTGATTGCATTGGTAAGAAATTAAACTAATTTCCCCAAGTCAAGTCTATTTTGCCCATGATGGTAATTAGTGAGTGATTTTTGACCTATGGGCCTTTTGTTATCTTTTTCTGTCCCCTGTCCAGCTGAGGAGGGAAGTGACAGAGCTGCTTTGGTGGGCACTTGGCATACAGATAGGGCCAACCCACCACAGTCCTGTAATTCTGAGATGAAAAATAAGAGTATATAGTTTACAAAGCATCCCCTGCATAAGAATATTGTTGAGGTGGATAGCTGTTGCTCAGCTGGGCTTTGGGCTTCACAGATACCTCTAAAAACATCAGCAGAAATATATCCTAAATGTTCATCAGTCTTGGCACATACAGTATGCTTACCATACTTCTGTGGGCTTTTTTTTTTTTGCCTTTTTTTTTTTTTTTTTTTTTGGAAAAGATTGATGATTCATATGACACATTCAGTAAAAATGCAAGGAACCAGGTGTTGTGATATCCTGTAAAGGCCTGCACTCTGTCAGCAGCTCAGGCTGACTGCATCCTGGTTCTGGCAGCAGCTGGGGGCAGGCAGTTGTCTGCCAGCCCCACGTCCCCGTGTGAGTGCACACTATGAAGTCAGATTGCAACCTTAAAACGTGAAATCAGTGACAACAGCTCTGGCTTTACTCATGCTGGTGATTGCTGTGATGCTCTTCCTCCTCCATTCCACTTCTAGGTCCGTGCCAAAGCAAGTTTCAACTATTGGATTTGGTTTTGGGTAGTCTCTTCAATGGCATAATGCCTAAATCTAGGCTGCCAATGCTTACACTGTTTTTAAAGGAGATTATTGGTTTATTCTTTAAATACAGCTATATTTAAAATGACTTTTTCCTGTCCCAGCCTTTCCCATGAGTGATGGTGAAGGATGGTTGGACTAGCTGATCTTTCTAGGTCCCTTCCAACCCTAACATTCTATGATTCTATGATATTTACCCTCTAAAAAACCTTTGAAATTAATCGAAGGACAGATGCAGTCTGTAAATTCAGCTGGGTTCACTGCAGACAGTGCTACCCAACTCCTGTTTAATGTCTATCACCCTTGGAGCTCTACAGTTTAGAACTGAGCTGCTTCATCTGTGTCTGCCAACGAAGTAGATGAGGTGTGCTGGGGAGATTCTCCCTGCAGAGCTCTGAGCTGAATAAAGGACCACTAGACAGAAGAAGATAAACATGGGTGAACATGCAGGAACACCTTCTCCAGCTTCAGTCCACATGCACTTATCATCTCCCATTCAGATGTCACCCCATAATCAGGGAATTCTCCTTGAGTAATTGAGGGAGGATGCACATTTTTGCTATATGGTTCCAAAACTGGTCCTTTCTGTAGTGTCTAGAACAGGTGTGGAAGCCCTTGGGAAAAGCAAGAGATCACAGAGACTTCCTGGTACCACTCTCACTGAATCAGTTGTGTGAAAACAAATTTATGTGGTACATTCATTACCAGAGTCTCCTTTGTAGCTGCACCTCAATTACTCTTCTCTTTCTATTAAGAGCAAAAATGATCAGTGTTCTGTTAACACGGAGCATTGGATTTTGTGAGAGTTTTAAGTGTAAATATCTGATGTAGAAATGAAGCTTTGAAGCTTAAACAGTGCACCATGTTTTTATAAATGGGTCCCCATAGTGTTACAGTAGGAAATGAGTGACCTACAGTGGACAGCAGGAGTTTTGCCTGATGTTTAAGTGCTACATATTTTTATAATGTATATTTTTAGAATACTGTTAACCTCAGTGAGAGCACTTGCATGCTTTAAGCACAGCATACTCTTAAATATTTTGATAGAGTAAAAGGCATAGTATACTCAGCATCTAGACATTTCAAATATTAGATTAATGTTGTTACACAAATCCTTTTATTTATTTTGAGACCTTTTTATTTCTTTGTGAGACCTGTGTTCTGGGATTGTCCTTTTGTTTTAGTCATGTGAATGCTGAGGTGCAAAAGGACTCATTTGGAAATGACTAAATAAATTAGGGGGGCGTCAGAGTATTTTATTTTCTTAATTAAGGGGAGAGTTTATAATATAAATGTGTAGTTAGAAAACAGTTAATTCTCAGCTGACAATTTCCACAGAGAAGCATGCATTACAGGGTGTATTTGACTGTATTATTGAAGCATCTTATTTTGTAAATGGAACTAAATTGCTATTAATGGTCATCTCAGAAATGCTGTTAGATAATTGCTGTAGTCATAGTATTATTCCTATTTTATTTCTGTGAGACAGTAAGCTTTGAATACAACTACATATCATCTATAGCCCATATCAGAGACAGTGGAGGAGGGGGAGGTTAGTGTTTTGATTCACAAAAGGACTTAAAACAAAAAAAAAGTCAGGAACACTCTGTAGGTTTTATATTTCAAAATTTGAGAAGATGCTAAATGTAAATATGAATATAATATTATATACCTAATTTTCCTGAAAACATCAGTTGTACAGAAGTGCAATGATAGGAATAATTAGCCCTGTGTTCTAATAGAAAGCTTATTATAAAGCTTTTAAAATTAAGAATTCAGAGCAGAAAGTGAATTGAAAGCCAACAGTGGAAGCTTTAGATGCAAAATATTAGACCATACATTCAGAAGAATAAATGATAAATGTGGAAATGAAATTTCTTCCTATAGGGAGTAATACAGAGAGTGTCTTACAAGTCTTGCCCACTAATGCTGGTTTCCTATCAGTTTTAAAATCAGCTTTCACAAGCAAACTGTAAATAAGTGCAAATAGTACATTTTTACCATGTGAAACTATCAAAGCTTTAAAAGAAATTACTAGAAAGTAATTGCATTTTTTTAAAGGCTGTATTTTTAATCATATATGCAAGTTAAATAAATGAATTGTCTTGAAAGTTTTTCATAAATCATAACTATCATTTTACTTACGAAAGCAGTTAAAGCCATTAATCTACTCCAGGGCAGATGTTACCCATGAAGACTGATTTAATCTAACAATTCAAAGCTACTGAACAGGTAGGTGATTCTTCTCTGTCCCACTGCCTCAGTCACACCTGGTGGTCCTTCCCATTGTTTGCTCTGTAACTGATCATTGGCATTAAAAATGAAAATCACTTTATTAAAAAATAATAAATAACAAAAAAAAAATCTCAGGCACAAAACTTGTTGAGGTATAAGGAGGAAAGTTAGCACTAAAAGGCAGCTGGAAGTCAGGTGCTCTGACCTTTCATGATATGAAAATGTTCCCTCAACTGCAGGAGACACTAAATTTGAAGTGGTGGTCCAGTGCTCTCTCATCTCCAAAGCATCCCTCTACTAAGTAGCATTCTGAATACTCAGGAGGCAAAGAGAGATTTAAAGATCTAAGAAATAAACAAAATCCTGCAAGTTAAATCTTTCCTCCACATTTACCCCTCCGAGGCATTCAGAATTTTTATTTCTTAAGTGTTTTCAGATACTTGGAGTCTCCAGTCTCCTTATTCATGCCACACTTGCCTGCTTTAAAATACCATCTATGTTGATCTTCTACCTCAAGCAGTAAAAAACATTCCCTTGGACTCATCTTTTCTGAATATCACAGTAATTATGAGGACTTATTTTGGGAAAAACTGTAAGGACTTCTTGTGTGCTCATTTTCCATCTTTTTTACTATAGGAGTTTTTTCTTCTTTTAAAAATGCTGATGATTATCTATAGTTTTAAGCTCACTCATGCAGCCAAGTTTTATTTGGGGTGTGCTATCCCATTGCTTTGTGGGGTTTACATGGCCATCAGCTCTAAATATAAAATCAAAATCACTATTGCTTGCTTTATGATCTTGCTCTTCAAGTAAAAGAAAGAAGCATGCCTTTAGAAGGCTGCTGTTTTCACAGGAGCTCTATATGAACAGCACCTTGGAAATTTAGAGACTGGAATAACTTATTCTTATCTAATGATAGAATTAGTTTAGGTATTTGAATGGGAATATTTGTCTTAGTCGTCCTTTATCTTTCTAAGATAGATACTTCACATTTTTCAATTAAAATGAAAGACTCTTGGGCTGAGTTGCTAAATTCCAGCATAAAGTTTGATTCTGAAGTTATAAGCCCCCCAAAACAGCAAGGGGGAAGATTATAACTGTCTGACACTACCTTATCTCTATAGCTGAGAACAGCATCACTACAATAAAAGAAGATAGCAGTGTCTCCCATTGATTGTTGTTTGATGAATGTAAAGCAGTTTACTGAAATGCAATTAGCATTTGCAATCAGATTACTGTGGGGAATTTCTTTTATGCTGGCTTTGAATTGAAAAATCTATACATTTTCTGTCCATGAGTCACTTCTAAGGAAGCTTGCTTTCTTGTTTCTATCTTTTGGTTTTTTTAGGTTTCAGAACTATCATTTGTTGAATGCTGAAAGGAAGTAAACCTTGAAATTTTATGTTTAAAATACTTTTAAGGTCAAATTACATAGAATATCTTTTAGATTACTTGGATTTCCATTTCAAATGCTGTGCATTGCTGGGGAATTAGTTTTTTAGGGTTTTTATGGAAAGAACTAAATTTTTTGAAAAACAAAAGGCTTGTAGAAATGGATCTTTTAGCAACTGTGAAATAATTTTGAGATTGTATGAATTAAGAAGCTTGAAGTATGCAGACTAAAAAAAAAACTATGCTGAAACGTGAGATTTGTGTATGATGGCAGGATAAAAATAGTGCAAGAAGTAACAATGCTACCTTTTCACAAGCATCCAGAACACCAAGAGAAGTGTGTTGATTGGACATGCTCTTCTGTCTGCATTTTAAACAGATGTAAATTTTGTTACTTCCCAGTTGTGATTATTTCTGCATCACACAGAAATTATCTAGAGATTTTGAGAAAAGATAGTTGTACTGATTCACAGTTTGAATCTTCTGTGGACTTGTATGTGAGTGATTGTCAGTATTACTGGATAAATCTCAACTAACATACAGAAGACACCAATGAAAAAATGGATGTATTTGCTATCAACATCCTCCTGATGGTTCCACATGTATACAATAGCATCAATAATCTGTATAGTGCTTTTTAATGCCTTCTGTATGTTGCAGACCAAGGCAGCTGCTGTCTTAAGTCAGAGATGACCAGAAAGAATTATTTCCATTGAGAACTAGCTGTGAATGTTTGTTGTTTTCAAAATATGGTTATTTTTAACACTATCATTTAGACTTGTCTTGCTATAATGGCATATAGTGGGCCTTAACCACTTCAGGAGAAATTTTTCTTTTATATGTTTGACCTCAGGTCCCATTCTCTACTGAACCTTGTGTACTGTAATCTCTGTGAGGTCTAGAATGAATTGCTGCTGAATTCCTGGATGCTACATTAATGTTTGCACTGGGATATTCTGAGCTTTCAAACGATTTTTTTTTTTTTTCCTAGGAAAACCTTTAAAGAGAGCATAACTGACAGGATTAGGAACTGTGTTTAGAATTATAATATAGTGCTAGATCCTGACAGGTTTGGTTTTTTCCACTTGAAACTTCTTTCCATTTTAATGGTAACAATGGCACTGTAAAATGTTAACTTTTTAACGGGGGTTGACATTAATTTTTTAGCAGAGTTGGAGTTCTCTGTGTGCCTGATCACTGCCTTGGTTAGGAAAAATAATGCTCTCCCCATTTACCCCATTCACTGCTGTGCTCAGGCTGTGCACTGGCATCTCTGCCATCTTAATGAGAGGCTAGAGGCTTTGGGAAACATCCTGGCAATAAGCAAACATCAGTTAGGAGGACTTTCTAGGGCAGCAATGCAGTCCCTGCTTCCTTCATAATTAACTCTTTGAGTTTTCTTTTAATGGCAACAATCAGTAAATTCATATTTTCCACCCCTTCTCCTATTCCCTTAAGGAAAAGGGCTAGATGCTTTTGCCACATTGACACAGCTTTGGATTTTCATTTCTGGATCTTCATTTCACTGTCATTTAACTTCTATGAAGAGCTAAATCAACCAATGTGAAATGCAATATACAAGGAACAATGGAAAATTTTGACTGTTAGAAGAGAAGCCTTCATAATTTTATTAAAAAAAAATTATAAAAATAAATAAAACAACCAAAAACAAATTAAAAAACCAATCAGAAATTCTGTTTCCCTGACTGAAATCCCAGACATTTTATTGCTAAGCTTAATGGCTGGATGTGTTTCAAATTGCAGTTTTCTTGAGGAAGAAGATTAGTATTTTTTATATATTGAACTTTTAAAGTTAACCTCTTTCTATATCTCCTCTAGTTTGGCTTTTTTCTCTAAAGTAGTTTTGTAGCAGTTCATGTGTATAAAGAAAATATACCACCTCAATGATAGCATGATTAATATATCATAGGGAATGGTTTGGTTTGGAATGGACCTTTAATCATCTAATCCAAACCCCCAGCAGTGATCAGGGGACATCTTTAACTAGATCAAGTTGCTCAGACACATGTCTAACCTGACCTTGAATAATATAAGGAGAGTAAACAGTTCAGGACACATTATCCTTTTAAAAGGTGGAATTCCAACTGTGTCATCATGCTTAATAAGGGCTGAAAGGAAGAAAGATGCACATAATAAATTCTTAAAAAGGGCCAAAAGAAGGATGCACATCCAAACTGTCACTCAGAGGATTGGGGGACTTGTGGAAATCTACAGAATGCTAATGCAAGCATTCATACTTACAATTCAATAACCCACTTTTCTGAGATTTGAGACACAAGACATTTTATTTTTAGTACAATAGTGAACTATGAGGGTAAGGCAGGGGTATAACAGAATGTTGGGACTGTATTTAGCCTTCACACATTAGGTGCACCTATGTCAGGAGAGGATATAGAAAGAGATTCAAGGTGTGTTCCCAGCAAATGGAGATTTTTTTTTTTAGGAAATGAGTTATCATGAGGCTTGTTGTGTATGGATTCTTGTTTATGGATATTAAAACAATGAAAACTCAGTAGTAATCACCCTTTCTCTAAAAGAAAACATTATGTTTGCTAGCTTTTTAATGAAACATCTTCAAACATGGAAAGAAGCACTAATGTGACCATAAACAAAGGCTCTTGAAGGAATATAGATTCAGAAATGTTAGCAATGAAGATTGTTAAGAATTAAGGATGAGATCATCTTTGATGTAGTAGTAATTTGCTTATAGTTCCCAGGATGAAAGTTCCCAGTAAAAATAAAATAATGAACTTTTTCCTTGTACCAATATAATCAGTTTTTCATATTCAAACATCAAAACATGCTTAATCCTCAGTTTGTGTTGGGTTTGGTTTGAGGGGGAGATATAACTATCAAAAGCTCTTCACAACTTCAAAAATTTTAGGGCATAATTTTGATTTTTATAAGAGTTACAGTTTTTTCAATTAAATTTGAACTGATTTTCTTATCTTAATGACTAAAGAAACATGTGCCTTAGTTGTTTTTGATCTGAGCACTATACACCATGAAAATATATGTATCATTCTCCAATATTTATTAAAATGAAACACTATGTAATATAGGAAAAAGAGAGATTTACTTTAAAGTTCATGAAGTTGTACTTCTGTAGATCTAAAAAAAAAAATCTTTATTACAAACTAGAAAAATTGAGTTCCTTTAGATTATATGGAAGTAAAAAAAAAAATATCCTGGTTTGTTTTGGGTTTTTTTTATACTGTCTTGAAGAAAACATTTCACATGTGGAAACTTCTGGTTGCAAAAGGTGCTGTGAAGCTCTCTAGTGATTTGAAATGTTATATCTCATGGGAATGGATGAAAGATCAGTTGATTTAGGCAGGTAGGAGACAAAAGTTGTGGTTAATTTGTTCTAAAGATACCTCTAAAAATGCTAAAGGTATCCTGAAGCCTGTACTACCTCCTTATTGCCACCTCTTGTGAATTTGCACTATGAGAGAGTATCTACATATTTAACTGAAAATTTCTTCTTTTATAAGAGCAGTGTGGACTCTAAGAATAAACCCTATTCATTCTCTCAGTACACAGGAAAAAGCTCTTAAGGACTCCAATTTGATTTTCTTCCTTTCCAAAAAAAAGAGTAGGAAGTGATCATATTTTTCAGCAAGCTGCTTTGTATTAAACATCAAATTGAGTAGTTCCCGTGGGTGCTATTAGATGTACTTTTACAATGCTTGCTGCACTATTTGAAATAGCAGTTGCTGAAGCTACAGTGTGGATGCAATAATATTAATTTTCCTGTTTGGGGGAGCTTGAGCACATTCATACCTGTGCATGGAATTTTTTTGTTTATTCTTTTATTCTTTTATCATATTAATTCTGTGTTTAGTTTATGAACCAGCTAAGGTCATTTGTAGGAGCTGGAAAGTCTTGGTTGGAAAACATATGAGAAAAAGAATTACCCCCCCTAAAAAACCCTGAAACAAGTAAACATTTAATGAAGTAAACAACAATGTTTTAATGAAAAAAGACATTGTTCTTTTTGTTAAACTGATTGACAGAGGAAATGAATGTGAGATGCTAGAGTTGCATCAATCCCTCTGCCTCAAATGTCTTCCAGTACTCAACATTAGGTCACAATGGCTTGTAGTGTCTCCTTTGTAAATGCTGCACTCTGCAAAGTTGCTCAAGTTGTTTTTATAACTTAATTAGACAAATTAAGATACAGAATATGGTAAACAACTGTGTAGCCTCACCTGCTTGTTTATTCAATTGAAAAAAAAATAATCTGATGACTAGGCAAAGAGCTCATGATAGCCTACATTCACAGCCATGGTTTTTTAATAGAGACTTGCTGTATGCTAATTATCTTGGAATAAGAGAGGTCAAGCCACTTGCCTGTAAATTTAGATCAGGTTGTATCTTGTTATGTGAATTTGTGTGTGTGTGTGTGTTGTTTGACATTTCTAATTAGACCATTGAATTTAGAAGAGTGTCTGACCAGTGATGCTTTTGCTTGATTTTTTTTTTTTTCCCTGAGTTTTTAAAGTATAGCAAAAATATAATGTACTTAAGATTAACAAAAAGACAGTTTTTTTTCTAGGCTATGTGGATATTTTCTGACATAGAGATCAAAAGTTTGCCTATGGATGTTGCCTTGAAGAGGGAGAATTAAGGACAAAAGGTGTACCATAGCTACATTGGCTTGGGCTAAGGACAGCTTTTCTTCAGGATTTCCATTACATATAATTTTTGTGGCTATGTAAATTATTTTAAGGAATTAAAAATGCAAGACCTTTTAATGAATGGATACTGACCAGCAGAGTGCAATGTGTATTTTAAAGTTTGTACTGCAACCAAACAGAATTTTTTTTAGTATAAAAAGAAAGGGCATACATTCATTTACATCTGCAAGATAAGTGGATTTAAGTATTCAGAATATTAGAATGACAGAGTTGTTCCCAGACATGTCATGCCATAATGACTTCACCTAGAATTCTTTTGAATTTAATGAAGGAGTCCTGAGTTGGCCACAGCCTGGGAATGGAATTTCCTGGCTTAGTTTCACAGAGGACCAAGCCAAAAATTACTAAAAGGCTTCCAAGACTTCAAAATTGTTCCATAATAGTGAAATAAACTAGTACCTCTATCATAAGTCATTCAATGCACTGGATTCCCATCTGCTGACTGAGACCTCTTGAAAACAAAACCATCCAGATCCTTTCTGCTTCCATCTCATTTTCCAGCTGATCTGGGCCCCTTGACTTCTGCCCATTTCTGGGCTACTGTGCTGCTGCAGGAAACCTTTTGCTCCTCAGAGCAGTGTTTCAGACATCTCTCCTTTCTCTACTTCTCAACAGCCCCACCTGCTCTCCAGAAGTTTCTCTCAACTGGGTAAACTCACTTGGCCCTGGTTTGGGCCTTATTTCTTATTTAATGATCATTTAATACGCCACCTAATTTACCATTTTGCTTCTCCCATCTGAAGTTTACCTTTGGGTGCTTTGTGAAAGCATCACTATCTTACTATAATCACCTGAAAAAGTAACCTGTAATTGATTTGTTTTTCAAAGTATGTGAGATTTTCATATTAATTTTCTAGATATAATTCTTGAAGTCCACAACTGATAAAATTCCTATTTTAGTAAAAAGATTTTAGACAAGTTTTAAAGAAGATAAATAGAGTGTTTCTTGTCTTAAACGTTCTACACAAGCTGCAGTTTGAGATATGGCATAATTTCCCAATCCATCCCATCCTTTGTGCTGGTTTGGTATTACCTTGCACCATTTGGGGATTGCACCACAGGGGCCACATCATGAGGTTTACAAGCAGTGGGAGAACCAAATCTCTGTGCTGATAGCTCTGCTTCTAGTGAACTTATTCTGTGCTGCACATCTCAGTCTCTCTCATCTCTTATTGGTATGGCAACTGTCTGATTAATATAATTAGTGAGTTGAATTTGAGATGATAAATATTGTATCATTTAGGGGCCTTTGCTTTTTTTTTTTTCTCATAACAGGGTTACCTTTGAGGTATTTCTGGCAGTTGAGTCAGCTGTAATAGTCCCTGACAGCCTGCCTTGCTCACTTCTTCCCCTGGAGCAGTGATTACACTGCTGCTGTCATCCTCTATGAGGGGGCAGGTTTTTGTGCTGATTGAAGGCCTGTTTTTGCAAAGAAAATGTGCTAAATACCTGAAAGCTGTTTGTCTCCCTTCTGCACCTGGTGTTTTAGATTTCCACTAAGTTGCAACCTTTCTCTTGCTAAGCTTTTTTTTTTTTTTTTCCCTCAAAGGCTTAGCCTTTTGAATTCAAATAGTCAAAATCATTGAACCAATTTACCAGTGTCAGAGAAAAATTGTAGAGTCTCCAAAATATCTGCATTCACTGTAAAACACCTGTAATTGCATAAATTAAAATGAGTGTTACTACTAGTAGTTATTCGAGTAAAACAGTCATTTAACTATAGTCAAATTAGTATTCTGAATACCTGAAAGTTGTGTTGTCTTTCAGGTTCATTCTTTGCCATACATTAATGCTATAATGGTAACCTGTATTTAAAGAGTAGTATCTATGAGTAATTATATATATGATTTCCCTGTGATTTCACAGATTAGGTGGGAAGAACTGTACTTTAACAAGCTTCAGTGAAAAATCCATGCTTGTTCTGTTTTGAAAAAGAAGAAAAAAAAACAGTTTTAGGAACTCCAAACCTATACTTAATCTATGTTATCCTTAAAGATTCCAGTAAAAGGCTAATTTTCAGTCGGCCTACACAGTTTTTTTTCTCAGATGTCTTACATCCTTAGAAATACCATGTGTACTTTCTGATTTCTGTGTAGAGTTGAGAGTTGCTCCCTGCCTGTGATAATTGTACTTTTTATTTTGTTTTTCATATCACATACTTAACAAGACTCATGAAATGACTGGGATGTAGTGAAATCTGTGAACAAATGGCAGTTCTGAGATCCTTTGTACTTATCAGCAACTACTTTTGCAACTACACTAGACTGCTTTTGTCACTTAAAATATGTTTTATAGATTACTCAGGGGAACTTAAGCATTTTTAGTGCTAAGAAAGCTTTTGCACCTGATCCAGAGACCTCACTGTATTGATTTCATGACCCTCCAACTGGATGAAGAAAATGCAATCATGTAATTGCAGCAGCAGTAATAATGTTTTAAGAAAGAAAAAGCCTCTCTCACCCAAAGCATTCAAGTGGCCTAAAATGGTGGCATACATAACTGCCAGAGTATGAAAAGCATGATATACTAGAACCATCAAAGAGTGGACATCTGAACAGATGAGGAGAAGGAGTAAATGTCACAGAAATAGAACAGATAATGGCTTTTTGCTGCCACATCAATGCTGAGGCCACAAGGTGAAGCAGAAGGCATTTGAAAACAGGCAGCATTGATCTTGTGATAACAGTCCCACTACCATGATTTTATTTCTGTGCCATAGCTTGATTGATACAGTTGTAATAATTTCATTTCTCAGTTGCTGGTGCAATAGAAGGGTATTTCCTTAGCATGTGTAAAATCATCTTTCCTTGCACAGTCAGAGCTCCCACTCTGATCTGTACCAACATAACCCAGCAAGATGTATCCTGCTGAAAGAATGCATCTGCATTTTGCTTTAAGGCAGCCACGTGTAATTGTGTGGGGATTTTATTACATATTTTTGTGGATAATCTAGATTCTTCCTGAAGTTTCATAATCCTGAAGTTGCATTGTTAGTAAATTCTGGATGTGCATCTAACACTATGATAAATCAGAAATACTGAAACTGCTAACAAATATAAAGCAGTTGTTTTATCACAGCCAAAACTGAAATGAAACGAAAGAGCAGTTTTCAAATGTAGGAACTTTGTTAAAACCAGAAATGTCACACCAAACTATATGCATTCTATTTATTCCAGAACTAGTCCTGAAAAAAATTTGTAGTTGTAGGATTTTTTTTCATATTTTATCTTATAAAGTAAAAAAAAAAAGAAATTATCTA
>JAOEGS010007914.1:108509-131260 GCA_025447755.1 Corythornis vintsioides
ATCTAAGAAATGTCATGCTTAGAATTAAAAAGTTGTAAGTAAAAAAAATCAAAAATTTTCCTTTTAGAAGTTTGTTACATGTTTATTTGATTTTTTTTTTATAGAGTGATTAATTACTGTATAGCTGTGATTGTTTAGGGATGTGAGGAAATAACTGGAAAGAATATATATTTTATTACAACAACTGATACAGCTGAAGGAAGGAGACAGAGGAGATTCCTGGGACACAAACACTTTTTGCTGCATCTTTGCTCTGTGATTTCAGCAGTGAAGTTCAGAGACTGCAAAATGTGCCTTGCATCTTTGCCAAAGTGTTTATAGTTTGTCTTTAAAATTAATTTATCTAACATATAAAACGTATTTCAAGTTTTGAAGTTCAAAGTATGAAAGACCTTTTCAGTCTTACAAAAATTTATTTCTTAATGTTCCTCATCCAAGTGACAAGTTCTGCTCATAGAAGAAAAATAAATTACACTTGTGCAATAATTCTGCATTCTTCCATGTTTCTGCACATATTCTAGGTGGTACTTTCTCCTTGTCTGTTTGAATAGCAATAAAGACCAGCATGCAGTGGAACAGGACTAGAAGATAAATCTTGTTTCAAAATTAATTTGCATCAGAGTAATTCAGATATATTTCTAAGCTCACTACCCAAGTAGATTGATAAGTACAAAATGAGAATAAATAATGAAATATGAGCTCATTTACAGGTTATGTAAATGTACCTGGTTTATCCACACTTCCATTGTTATAGATAAAGACAATGGACAATTAGACTCTTTGGTTTGGTTTTTTGGTTGGATTTTTTTCTCCCTGTGCAGTGGGGAAATGCTAAACTGCTGCATCTGGGGTATTGTCATGATTAATTAGTTTGTGTTTGTTCAGTGCTGTATTGATATTAACCAAGCATGAGATAATTGAAGTTATTTAACACTGTTGTTCACTAGAACATTGACATGGGGAATTTACTGTGAACATAGATGTTCACTTAGGGTCAGTTCTCATTCATTCTGGACAAAACAAGCAGTGAATGGAAGATTTAGCTGTTGACATGTAAGAGATTTTGTTGTTTTCACACAAGGAAGCAGAAGTTAAATCACAGTGAATTTTGATGTCCACCTGTTCTGAATGTTTGGCACCTGAAGGACCATCTACACCTCAGTTTAGTACTGGAATTACTAAAATAGAGAAGGTGATAAAGGATTTTCAGAAATAATAAAACTCAGTTTCAGGAAGATCTTATGCCATGGTTTCCATTTCATTTGAGACCTCACTTGGTCACTTTTTGCATATCCTTAAGTATGACTTAATTCCTCTTTTGTACAAATGCCAACCTGACCTCAAAACTAAATATATCTTCAAGAAATTCTACATTGTTTTGTCAAGTGAGTCATCTCTTTTTACTATATTCATCTTGACATAAAATCCTTACCCAGTAACAGAAGTTTTACTCAGAAGCTGGCTAAAATTAGTGATATAATTACTACCTATTAAAGAAAGACACCAACAGGGAAATGAAACTTAAAGTATGTATTTTTACCTACTGTCATAATAAAAAAAACCCTTTTATTCTTTTGGTTGAGCTAAAGATTATTATGGACTTCTACAGTAAATATGCTACCTACAAAAATCCTGTTCCACATTCATTTTGAAACTGAATTCTTAGTGAATTGGTGCAGTTACACTTTTGTAATTCAATTCAGTAATAACTTTAAAACCAGTGTAGCTTGTGCAAGGAAAGGGAGGAATCAGAAATATTTTAGCTGAATCTACCACAGTGAATCCATTAAAAATGCATGAGGCATCTATTTTTTTCCTATTTACATCTTTTTTTTAAGGGGGTTTAACAGTGATTGATGTAGTACAACATTAACTTTAACACAAATTCTTACTTTTCCTTCTGACAGCATTTTGAATTTATCCTTTTATACAGACTTTAAATATGTTCTTCAGCTTGATTCCCAAGACCACCATGTCCTGTTTGTAATATGAGTTATTTCTTCAAGTTATTTGAAACATTCTCTTAGGAGAATCACTGAATTCCCAGACATTTTTCTAGAATATTTGTCTTGGTGTTTTCACAGAAACACAAAAATGGCTTGCCTGATGCTTTGAGGTTTACATAAAATGTGTGTTTATTTTCACTAATATTAATGGGGATTACATAGAGCAAACATCTAAATTATTTGGAGATCAGCCTCTAAACACAAAGCAGGCTTAGAATTTATTAAATGTTTAAATCAGTACATTACATCAAAGCCCTTGAAAATGACGAAGAACTTGTCAAAGTTTCATTTATCATTAGAAGAATCTTTTGAAGGAGGCAGAGCTCTGAGTACCAAGTGTTCTGCATGACTTTACTAAAGAGAAATAAAATCATATGAAAAAAAAGTTGAAACATACCTTTGGTGTAATATATCTCAGAAATTTCTGGTTTTAATACCTTTCGGGATATTTTCTGCCAGATTTTTAAGACATTGTATTTTAGGAGATGACAAGGAAACCAATTTTTCTGTAGAACATGGTTGCTTATATAGCAAACAATGAAAAATATGTAGCCAGGAATGCTATTGTTTGAGATAGCTCTCACTATTATGAGACTTAAATTTCCCCCTGATCCTGAACCTTGTACACTGCTTGAATCCATTATAAATAGAATCAAGGGAAAGTTGCCAAATTCCTGGTATCTCAGTAGTAGAGCTGTTCCCATTTCTAGGTCACTGTTTTACAGGGAAAAAAAAAAAAAAGTGAGGAAATGTGAAATAATTTTCTTATAGCTGGACTATTTTGGAGAACTGGTAAGGTTTAATTTCTTGTTTATGAGGATGTCTGAGCACAAAGAGTTCACAGGCAAATTGGCAGAGCAAATCAGTCTCAAGACTGCTGTAGTAGTCTGTGCATGGATGGGTAGGGTGAAATAAATTGGAATAAAACCTCCATTACCTCAAGTTTGTCATTTTGGTTTTATTTGTAGTAATATCTAAGAAAGATATGTAATATATTGTAGTTTTATAGTATTAATAATATCAAGAATGAACTAATTTAATGGAGTAATTTTTTTTATTATGCAAGAAATATTTCCTACTAGTTATCATAGTACTGTATTTGACCAGGATATATTATTTTTTTCTTTTTTTTATGCTGAATATGTCATATAGGACCATGTTTAATATATGATATGGGATTCCATTTCTGCAGATATTATTTTTATAAAGTGGTCTGTTGCACTGGTTAAGTGCTCAGGTAGACATGGTCCCTTTTCTTTTGATGATATTGAATATTTAAGTCAGTACCTGTATGGGTTGTGTTAATTGACTGGATATGCAAATCCAAATAAGTAATGAGTAATTTATTCTTTATACTTAAGACATCCCTTATTCTGTGAAGGCAGGTTGCTGGGTTGCTATTTATAGCAGGATTGAAAACTTATAAATATTCATTACATTGAATATATCTTATATCTGATTATCATGAAAAAAAAAGTACAGTTCCTATAAATAATTGAACAAATGAGCTGCAATAGAATTATAATGCATAACAGTGTTATCTGAAAAGTAGTGAATGATAGAATCATTATGGTTGGAAAGGACCTCTAGGATCATAAAGTCCAACCTTCATCCTACCATCCCTCTAACCATTAGACCACAGCCTCAAGTGCTATGTCTACTTGTTTTTTAAACACCTCCAGGGATGGTGACTCCACTGCATCCCTGAGCAGCCTGTTCCACTGCCTAACCACTCTCTCAGTAAAGAAATATAATAGAAAGAACACAGGTACTCTCTGCAAAGTCCTGAACTTGTTAGGGTTGGTTTTTTTTAAAATCTATATTCACTGTGCTTTCTGTTATGCTTCAAGCTGTATCATAATTTATAATGTAAAGAAAGGTTGCATGAATTACGCTTACTTTAATATACCCTAAATGCAAATATTCAAGACTGAGTGGGAAATGTTTTCTGGAAGTATAAATTGAAAGCAGATGAATGTTTCCAAGTGTAGTCACAAATAAAATGAAAAAGAATTAAATACATGTTTCTCCTATTCTAAATAGTGTGAAAAGCCATTTAGGACCAATTTAAACAGCTTGTAAAATATTTTTCAACCCTTAAAAAAATAGATCTGGAAAAGCTGAGGAAAGCAATTATGTTCTTGTGGGAATTCTGACTACTTAGAGTTCTAGTAGTGCACTGCAAATGCACCTTAGATATAGCTCCTATAAATGCTTTCAGATCAAACAAACTTGAACTAATAGGAACTGCAAGTTATTTTTATAATCCTTTCAGTGATAACCATGCACACTACACTTAAAAGATAAAAATTCTCTCCTCCTTGCTACTTAAAAGAGGTGTTTGGAAAAAACTCATGATTCGATTTTTTGCTTCTGGTGAACTAAAGAATTATGTTCTTTTTTTTGCTATGATGACTGCAATATGAAGTAGTTACATGACTTGGGGGGTTTAGAGGGTTGTTGTTGTTGTTACAGTTTTTGTTGGGTTATTATTTTTCTTTGTTGGGTTATTGGGTTTTTTTTGGGGGGGTGGGCGAGGGAGAGGATATGCAGCCTTTTTGCTTTGTTTCATGGCCATTATATCTTCTAAGTTAGATTAGTATCTGTGATGCCCATGGCTGAATTCTCACCCTCCAAAATGGTTAACTGAGGAGGAGCAACTTCATTTTTATTTGCATCGAGTTTGTGCTGTAGTATTCCTCAGTAATCTGTTACACCTCTCCTAAAGGTGCCACCAACTGCAAAGAGGAAATTTGAGATACTGGGGGCAGGTACCCACCAAACAGACAGATTAGCAGCTTGTAGCTGTGCTGTTCTCAGGGAAGTATTGATGCCACAGGAATCCCAGATGTGGCCTCTGCACCCTTCCAATATCCCTTTGAATCAGGGAAGCAAAGTGCTCCCTTCTTGATTTTAGAAGTTGAAGTGCTCATAGGACATTCAGCTAAGAATCCTCCTGTTTCTGTCTCGTTTGTTCCAGTGTGCTGTGAACATCAGTTGGACATCATCTCTGGTGATGTCTGTCCCATATCTCAGGTGCAGGCTGCAGCTTCAAAGCCACTCTCTAGCCCTTTACACACATATATAACAGCTCAGTTACCTCACACCACAGCATTGCAAATGAAACACTACAGCTTGAACATGCCCAAGTTATACCAGGGGTTAAAGTGCAACCAGGTCAATAAGACACACCAGGGACAGTGCAGTGAGACTCAGTATGGATTACTCATAATTAGGAGGGGGAGAATGAGTGAACAACATTCTAATTACAGGATCCTGAAGCACCAGCCTTAGGATCCCTTTGTGGCGAGTGGTAACTACCAGTTCAGAGTGCTCAGTGGACAGGCTGAGCAAAAGCTATGGGTTTGTGCAAAGATAAATTTGATGAGTTAGTTTTATTACTTACTATCGTGGCCAGATATGTTTGTGCTGTTGCTGCAGTGTATGTGAATCTTCTTTTCCTGTTAGCTTAACATAATTTACCCAGTATCAACTTAAATACGTTTGCCAAGTCTAATAATCAGCAAATAAGGAACTAGTTCAGTAGGATCCTATTTTAAGAATGCAGTAATGTATTCAAAGTAGCAAAAAGGTCTTGTTACTATGGGGAAGAAATGACCCTTGAGGGAGAATAATTTTTCAGTACCTGTTTCAGAAGGTTTTGTGAGAATGGCATCACTGCCTTGAGTCTTGCCTTGGAACCCTCCGGACAAGATTCACTTGTCAGATTTTTACCAAACACATCAACCTAGTCATCTACACAGAAGGTTACTGTCAAGAATGACCAGAGCTTCCAGATGGCAGTTTAACTCACATATTTTAGACCAGCTTTTTGGATTGAATGAATGCCTCCATAGTGCTCCCTGTTGCTTTGTCTTGGATATAGAAGGAGCCAGCAGTCTAGGTCAGAAGGTATATTTTTTTTCTAGGAGAGCTGAATTTAAGATCAATCTGTTATTTTTCTTCACTATTCTCTCTTTCCTGAAGAATCTGACTTTTAGCTTAAAATACTGATGTGGTAGGGGTGAGGGCAGTTTATTAATGGAGGAGTTATATTTGATCTTTCTTAGGCAATTGTTTGAAAAGGTAAAAAAGTTGCCTAGGATGGAAGGTACTGGTGTCAGTGCTGGCTCCAGCTTCCACAGGAACTTCAAGGAGAAATTTACAGCACTCCATTCTTCCCTGTAGACTATGGTCTTTTGCACTCACCTTACTTACCTGTGTTTTTATTGTTAACAGCAGAAATGTAATTGTTCTTTCAGTTACAGTCCCCAGGTATCACTACTGGTGTCACTACTGGTGTTCCTTTTTTCACACTTAGTTGCTAATGAAATACATTCACAGAGCGTGTTCATTTTGTTTTGGATTGTGGTTTTTTTTTTATTAATTTGCATCATAATTCCTAGTTATAGTAAATGGTCTTAAACATGTATAAAAAAAAAGGAAATATCTTCCTTCTCTCGTTTAGGACTTTTGTTTTTCAGTTCATTCTGTGTTCTTTTAAGGTATTATTTTCTTCTTGCTTTTGAAAGCTACACAGCTGTCTAATAGACTATGTTGCCTTCTTTTAGTACTTTAATTGGTATTATACCTCCTTGACCTAGAACAAGGGCACTTTTTCTAAAGCAAGCAAATAATATACTTCAGGTTGTGTAGCAACATGGTGCTGATGAGCAACTCCTTTAAAGGACTTGTGTAGAAACCACTTCCAAGTTACAATATACTAAACTGATATTAAAAAACATAAAATTCATCCAAAAAATCATGAAACTTCCACATTTTAGTATCATTTTCTTATGCTGATGTTTATCCACAAACCTAATCCCATCATTCAAGGCAATGTAATATAATTTTCTATACCCAGATTTAGATGTAAAACATTTAAAATAATTTCCAAAATATTGTAGTGAGTGTAATTATTATTAATCTATTATTTTCATTAGTTAAATTTAATTTTATGTATATTAAGGAAGTGAGGGATAAAATAAAATAAAAAAATAGACTCAAAAGCAGAGACAAAAGTAAGTTGTGCTACAGAGTGCAGTTTCTGGAAAATATGAAGAGCTATCTTCTTGTGGAAGAAGAATGGGAGTGGAAATACATGTAAACCTATGGTGCTTATATAAAGCATTCAGTTATGTGTCTAGAACAAGAGAAATGTTGGTTTAATCTCAAAGCTTTGATGTGACTGAATGTCAGAATTATGCAGCAGTGCTAGAGTTCCAACCACCTCTTAAACTCCATGGGGATTGAGGTGATAATTAAAGTTCCCTTCCATCCCCCTGAGGTCTAACCATTAATTCCTCTTGCTTTCCAGAAGGGATGAGATTCTCCTTCATGCCTCTCATTGCCACAGATCAGCAGAGTTTATGGTTTCTGTAACCAGGGACTGGATGTAGGAAAACAAGGACTTTGGCAACTGGAATAAATTGGCTGCCACCATGGGGCTATAATTGAGGCACAAAGCTAGACAAAGCTCACCCTCCCTCTGCCCAGCAAGAAGTCATTTGCAATGCTCTGTGTCACTACCACAGGCATGGAAGGAGATGTCAGCCTCACCTTTTTTAATTAGGTGCTGAAGGCTAAAAATATTTTCCTTCTATGCAATAGAAAGACAAGATAAAGTACACATGCTGACTCCTCCAAGCTGCAAACCTAGTAAGGTTGCATTTGGTGAATGAGAATTGAGTTAAAGCTGGGAAAATGTAGTTTCAATGCAAGGTTTGGAAGGGAAAGCTGGGAAGAGCTGTACATTTTATTGCACAGAGAAGACTTCCCTTCCCACACACCGAGCTCTAATAGCAGCAGCATGTCCCAGTACAAACCTGCAGATATGCACAGGGTCATCCAGTTTTCCTGAGCTCTCTCCAGCTGCAAGCCATTGAGAAAGCTGGGGACCACAAAGGAGAGAGAACTGCAGGTCTGTTTCTAAAGGCATTCTGTCACCTTTTGAAACCATACCCTTCTGTAGCAATTCACAGACACTTTAAGCTGGGAAATGGTATATGCATTTTGGTAGGAATTAAACTTTCTAAAGAAGATGTATAGCATTAGTTTTTTAAAAAAAATCTATTTCAGACTTTAAAAGACTGAAAAAAATGTCTTAAAAATTCCCTTGGCAAAAAGCTGTTAGCATTTTCTATTCTTTGTGAGTTCTCTCTAGTTTAAATCCATCTCACCTACTCTTTGTTTAAAAGTACTACCATGCTTAAACTTGAATGTTGCTTTATTAGCATTCTATTCAAGTAAGACAAATCAAAAACAGTGGGGAAAATTAACTAGACGGAGCAAAATATTTAGAAAAACAGTTTCTCTTCTCAGATATTTTGATTCCTGTGGAAGATTTAACTAAAGTTATGAAAAATTTATTGTGTTGATGGTGATCTTTTCCTTTTTCTGACACTGGTTACATCAGTGTAGCTACTCTATCAAAAGAATGCTGAAATATGTGTCCTTTTAGGGCACCTTTCCAGTTGAGAAGTCATGACATTAGGGGATGGCTGGTTTCTTCAATCTCTGATATATTTTCAACATTTAGTAATGGGAAAAGAAAAATATCCTGAGAATAATATGCTGTTCTAATACAGGAGGAAAAGTTATATTAAACTGCATTTATGCTGATACCAATTCTATTGTTAGTTTTGTTTTTAAAGCCTTTATTCTTTTTTTTTAATTATTTTTTTTTTCCTTGGAAGGGGTGGAAGTGTCTAGAGTTGAATGGATTGGCATAGGAAGGCCCAGCAAACGTTTACACCTGAGTAGGAAATGAAAAGTAAATTTAATCAGATGTCAGTGTTTTCAGAGTAGAGGAAAAATTCTAAGGATTCAGAAACTGTGTGAATTTCTCTTTCTGTCTGTTTTCATAAACATCTGTGACTTCAAAAAAATCTCTCTTGTCCATGTACTTAACTAAGTAGACCTTATTTTTAATCCCTACATCATTGCAAGTATAATCTGTAAGGTACCTGGATCTACCTAAGTTGTTTAGAACTGAAGTTCTAAAGCTATTTTTAAACCTTTTCCACCATTCATAGTTCCACCCACTCTTCAGAAAGGCAGGGTAGTCTCTTCTTTTTTTTTTTTCTTAATTAACTTGAACAAATCTGAATGAATATCATCCAGAGTTATTCAATCTGCAGGGTAGGTGATCTCGTGAATAAAATATGGCATTCAAAAGCTCTTTGTCTTTAGTTGAATTTATAAAGTCAATGATGGTTGCCCATATATATGCTTGTTGGATCAAGCTCTTCAAAGTGCTTCTACAAGGTTTTCTGATTGTTTATAGCTTGCAGTATCCTTTAGAGTTATAAACAGTTGCATAGTCAACCTTTTTTTGCTAGATCACCTATATGTCCTTGTGTTGTGGAGTCCTTGGTCCATAATAATCAGATCGTTTTCTTTCTGGTAATATAAATAACTGTTCTTCCATTCAGCCCTTCTTTGACTAAGTGATTTTGTGTGTGGGGGGGTTTTTTTAATAGCAGAAATAATATCTGATTAAACTTCTAAGACAAATCCATAGTTATGAGGAAAAATATCATTTTCTCAAAATAGGTACTATTATTTATTGAAACAATTTCTTTCCATACAGATTAATTAAAGTTTTTAAGGCTTAAAATGAGTTCTTCAAGAGTCTTAGTTTAAATTATCTGAAAAGTGGTGGAAATTTTATCTAAGGGGTTGTTGTCAGTAAAAAGGTACAATGAGGATGCACAATACCACCTTGTTTATTCAACACAGAGATAGGAATGAAAAAGGTGGTAGAAGGATTTATAGCAGCTTTCAAGATAAACAGTAGATTTTTCAGTAATTTCAGGTACATGAATGGTAAAAAAATCATTAGTTCTTAACATAATGAATGAAAGATTGTGAAAGAAAATTAGTGAAAGGGATGGGTATCATAGGAAAATAGTATAGACTTGCAGATGTTATCCAAGACAAAACAGGTAAAACAAAAAGGAGCAAGAATGTTCTGATGGAGAGGGGGAGTGTTTTATTTAGGTTGAAAGTTTGGTATACAGGCTTGGTTATTCCCAAGAAAAATAAAGCAAGCCCTGACAATTTTATCAAAGAGAATTAATCTTCAGTATAAAAAACTCTCTTTTGGACTGCAACACCACCAGATTGTTTAAAAATACATTTTATTCCTTAAAAAGACACTTGAACCTGGGTCTTTCAGAGAGTAGTTTATTCTTGTATAGCCAGTGAAGGAGTCTATTGACTGGGTTAGTTTTATAAGGAGAATTGTTTAACAGAAAATCTTATCAACCAGAAATCAAGTCAGTAAAATGGGATTTGTGATTAGTTGAGAGAGAATCCTTCAAGGATTCCTGACTGAAGAGCAAGTGCAACTGAAGAGGAGTGAATGAAATGGATCACCCATCACTCAGAAAGATTGGTGATAATTAAACCACTGTGGTCAGATCTGATTTATCACAACACGAAATCTCAGAGCAGTTATGATTAGTGATGAAAATCAGGTAAACAAAAGTAATGTTTAGCTTCAGGAAATCATTGACGTTTCTTATATCGTGTATTTTATATTTTCTGGCAATTAATTTGATGCTAATTGCTAGCCTTGTGTACGTAAGATGCACCTGTGTCCTGAAGGTGATACAGGGTAGATTGCTGTGCACATGTTGTTACTAATAGAAATTTGTGAATATGTGGTGAGCACACTGCTGGAGAACCTCGAAGAGGATGTGTTTGAAAGTCTCTGGAGACTTCAAAAACCTGCCTGTACAGGTTCCTTTGCAACCTGCCCTAGGTGAACCTGCTTTGGCAAAGGGGTTGGATTCAGTGATCTCCAGAGCTTCCTTCCAGCCCCTATCATTCATCATTCCATGATTGTTTTCCTTCTGAGGAATGCATGTCCACATAGCATATGAGGGGCACTCTACCCTGCCATATTACTTCAGTGTTGGTTCCACCTGAGGAGAAAGCTTCTCAAGTGCATTCCAAGGTGCAGTTGAGTTCTTAAAACAGCTCAAATACAGATGCAAAGTAATGAATTTCTATCACTTTGTGAGAAGGATGGTTCTAGTGCACTAGGGGGTTATGTAGATGCACCCTGTGCAGCATGAATTCCTCCTGCTCTACAACTTTTTTTTTATTATTTTTTTTTATTTCCATCCTGCTAGGTAGATAATTAGGAACCACCCTGGGCAATTTATGGCCTTAGAAAATATGTGATTGCCTACAGAATGAAAATTTAGTTTTTCTTCTGTCAGGTCAGTATCCAGTTTTAGATGGTTTTCCTGCAATATGCCATACTCCAGTTCTTCTACATTTTACCATAGAGGTCTATTCAGTGAAATGTCAATACAAGTTGAAGGACAGATTTGTTTTTGGTTGGCTAAACTGTATCAACAGAGATATGTGAATAAAGGATTAGTTCTTTTTGGCATATACAATATTTAGATCAGTATAGCTATGAACCACAGTGTGAGCATATAAGTATCTTATCTGTCCATCTATGGCATGACATAGTTTAAAAAAAAATAAAGCAGTATTACTGAAGATCTAATTATGTAGTTTATGTGTGTTTATCATGTCAATTCCCCATAAACCTTTTATGGGTATAATTCACATTTTAAAAGTAACATTGGGCAGAGGGAGAATCTTGTAGGCATGCACATATTTAATAGGGGGAGCAATTTTATTTGTATCAGGTTTATTTTTCCCCAGGGTGTCTAGCCACAACCAGTGATTTGTTTAATGAATGCATTTTAGCTATTGCTTCAAATCTCACAGGATTAGAGTTCTTAAATATTTTAATGTCATTAGCTACCACTCGAAATCTCAGTGTTATACTGAACAAGATAGTTATACCAAGGTGTTTAGTTTTCTTTTCAATCATATATATTTTTCCTGAATGTAAATTTTAAAGGGAGTTCTGCTTATCCTATGTACATATTAGAAGTTTGACTTTCTCCTCGACACACAATAACCTTCCTTCCTTAAGACAAAACATAGTAAATGCTGTTTGGTGCCATGATGAGAATCACTGGGGTGTTTTTTTTTTCTTTTTTTTCTTTTTCCATTCATTCAGCAAAGAATTTATGGACAATGTGGGTTTGCTTTGCTTGACCCCTCAATACCAAATTAGAGAAGAGTAGATTTAGACTGGCTATCAGGAAGAAGCTCTTTACCTTGAGGGTGGTGGATCAGTGGAACAGGTTCCCCAGGGAGGTGGTTGGGGCACCATCTCTGGAGATATTCAAGCTAATGTCTATATCTTGGTGGAAGGGATGTGAAGGATACTTCTGCCACCCAGAGAGAACTTTTTATAATGCATAATGTAATATGGTGCAGTTTTTTAAAATAATAAATATTTTTGTTGCCATAAGACAAAAGCAAATTAAGAGTGCCAAGAAAAATTCTGGGTTTAGTCTTCTGATACTAATTTTAAAATCTTAATTGCAAACTGATATGAATTTTGAAACTGATCATTGTGTTGATGATGAAAATAATTCAGCATCTGGCAAAGCTGATTCACTTGTATGCACTTAATGTTTCATTTATGGATTCATTTGTTTTATTCAATTAGCTGGGCTCTTGTAGTTATTCCCCTGAACACTGCAATGTCATGTTTATGGAAGTGCATGTGACCTTGGAGATATACTTCTAGCCGTTCCTTTGTCTTCTGAGAATACAAAATCCATATGGTACTCTCCAAAAAGGAAAGTGTTTATGCTGCCTTGATGCCAAATTAGTTATCATTACATTTGAATAAAAGGTGAACAGTTTGAGGCAAATTCTAATTACCATCTATTGCTGCTTATATTCTTTGTGCAAATTGAACATTTATATTTTTGTTAATAACAATGCAGAAGATCAAAGTACATCTTTGTCAGTTTTGCTTATTATTGCCATCTATGCTAGTGTCATAAACTCTGGTACTGACAGAAGAGCTAGACAGCTAATTATTTGAAATAGGTTTTATGGAAGTTATTAATAAAGTGTTGTTGCAGTTACTACATGTGAAGACATGAAAAGACTGCTGTACTGGAACACTTTGCCTCTATTGAAAACTTTGTTTCTTTGTGAGAATGAACTCATCTGAAAATTATTTACAAACTTGTAATGAACTTTTCATTCAGAGTAATGCATTAAGAAAGTGGATAGCTTACATTTAATTAAAGAAAAAGTTCAACTTTTCAGCTCAAAACTTTTAGTTTCAAAATGCACTTATAAAAAATATCAACATTATTAAAAAATGTCTAGTCCTAAACTAAATAAAATGTTTAATTTTTAAATAGTCAAGCTTTGTTTAATACAAACTGGTTGCTTGTACAAGCCTAGAAGGCAAGTGGACTTTGATCTCTTCAGGAATCTGCTTGGTAGGTTACCATAAGATAAAGCTCCAAATAGGCAGGTTAAGAAAACTAAAGCCCAGTTAGAATTAAATGTGGCCAGGGACATCAAGGGTAAGAAAAATTTCTATCACATCAGTGCTAAAAGGAAGGCTAGGGAACATGTGGACCCTCTCCAGGAAACAGGAGACCTGATCACAAGAGATATGGAGAATGCTGAGGTTCTCAATGACTTTTTGCCTCACTGGCAAAGTTCGTGGGACCTGATGAGATCCATTCATGGGTCGTGAGGGAACTGGTGTGAGTTGTGCTCAGAGGCTCAGTGTTCAAGTGATGAGTAGTTGTTCCTCAGGGATAGGTTGTAGGACCAGTGCTGTTTAACATCTCTGTTGGCAATATGGGCAGTGAGGACAAATGCACCCTCAGCAGGTTTGCTGATGACACCAAGCTGTGTGGTGCAAGGGACATGCTGGACAGAAGAGATGCTATCCAGAGGTACCTGGAGAGGCTTGACAGGTAGGCCATAGCAAACCTCATGAAGTTCAACAGGGCCAAGCCTTGCACCTGGGTCAGGTCGATGCCAAACACAAGTAGTGGTTGGGCAATAAGTGGATTGAGATCAGGCCTGAGGAGAAAGACTCGGGGGTGCTGGTTAATGTAAAGCTCAATATGCGCCAACGACGTGCGAGTGCGGCCCAGAAAGGCAACTCTGTGCAGGCCGCATCAAAGGAAGCGTGTCCAGCAGGGAAAGGGAGGTGATTCTTCCCCTTAATTCCACTCTTATGAGGCCACACCTGAAGTACTGCATCCATATCTGTAGCCCTAACACAAGAAGTACATAGACCTGTTGGAGTGGGTTCAGAGGATGCTCAGAAAGATGGTTAGAGGCCTGGAACCACCTCTCTTACAAGGACAGGGTGAGAGTTGGGGTTGTTCAACCTGGAGAAGAAAAGGACCCTTTCTAGTCATGCTTGTACTTTTAAATATTTGGGAGAAGCAAAAGGACACAGTGAAGTACAATGTTTTCTTCCAGTTTCAAACAAATAATTGTGGAAATATTTTCTGTTGACTCAGATCTGAGCAAAAGAAAAATATTTTCATTGACATTTGAAATGATGCATTCAAAACAGTTTAAGGCCAGATTTCTATGCTCTCAGTATCCATTTTGTGGGTCACAGAGCTTGTTGAACTCCTATTTTCAGTTAAAGGCATGTCCCACAGTGACACTGATGTCCACATTTTTCAGAGGTCAGCAGCTGACATGTTGATTTTGCCTTGAAAATACTCTTTTGACTGTGGGAGTCTGGAAATGCTGGTGATGGTGTGCTCCCCACAGAATGCACTTGCAGAAGCTTCCAAGCAGGAATCAGTTTGAGAGATTTTTACTTGTATAGCTTTGTAACTATGCTGTGTTTAAAAAGATTTGTGTCAAAAAGTATTTTGTTCACAGATGTTTTCATCAACAGCTACATTAGTAATGAGTAGACATATCCTGTTGAGGTATGCTTTTATTTTAGGACAACATATTTTTTTTTTACTATGAATATGGCTAGGCTTCTCTGTTCTCAAATAGCTAAGAGAATTTTCAAGCTGATCATATTTTATGTGAACATCAAATAGCTGCTAAGACATGATACTTCTGAAATTCCTGAAGCTTATAATGCATAAATAAGTTTGCAGGTAAACCCAGAATTTTCTTGGTGATATAAGATAAATACCATCTCTCTTGAGCTCCTGAAAGTCACATTTATATCTTTTATATTTAAAAGATTTGTTAACATCTTAAATACAACCTTGTAATTGAAAAGGATTGTTTTAATGTGTATTAATTTTAGTGAATGACTGGGAGGTCTATTGGAGGGAGGTAGTGTCTGTGAAGCCTTACTGGGCTAATCAAATTACTATAAATAACATTCAATCATCCAAGCCCCTACCCCAGTGACTTCTCACATCATTATCTGAAGATAAAGAACTTGACTCCTGCAGAGGCTTGCTTTCACCTTTTGCAAATGGTCCTAAATGGAAATCCTCCTCTCAAAACAAATACCTTTTGGCAAAGATTCTAAATAGTGTGTGGTATGCTGGGTCTTTGCTCTCAGTGTTTTTGGTAATGAACATTAATCTTATTTAGTCATGTAGACTGGCATTCATGCTTATGCTTAGGTGTTGGTCGTGGAAGGATGACTGAAGGGAAAAAATTGTGCCCATGTCCTCAAAAGATGTGATTTGTGCTTGATCCATACAACAAAAAAAGATAAACTTTCTCACAACTTGCCAATGTTTAGAGTCAGGGCAGCCCCCAGACCAATAACAGATGCTCTCTTTTAACCCTCTTCAGGGGTTAATGAACAGAGGATGAATGTCAAGGAACAACACCCCAACCAAGAGCCTAGTCAGGCCTAGACTAGTCTAGCCTAGCCAGCTTCCAGAGCCTCTGCATCCTGGAGCTTTATATAGTGGATATGATGTCTATGGGCTGGAATACCTCATTGGTCACTTGGGGGTCACCTGTCCTGTCTGCTTCTTCCTTGCAGTCCAATTCAGAAGTGAATTTTAAGTATGTGAAGCAGGAGATTTCTTTCTGCAACTGACCATTGTTGAGTATGGCTATCGGTTGCTCTGTGTCAGCTCCAAACACTTCTTGCTTCTTCAGTATCAAAGAATGGTATTTTTTTTTCCATTAAAAACATTTCATTTTGAAAGCATGAGTTTGACACCAAGAATTTTAATCTGTTGCCCAAAATAACGACAAAAAAAGCTTGAGTTTTGAAAGGTAGCAAGGAGCAGCAATCATTCAGTCCTAGGTCTTATACATTTTAAACAATCAACTAATTTAAGTCCTAGTTTCTATTTTCTTTATCTGGGATCATTCTATCAGACTGCAGTCTGGTCTTATTTAGATTATGCATTTGTTCTTGTATTCAATTGAATTCTTATTATATTCTGAGATTATTGCATTCTGTGGTCTACATCTACTTTTTGTTACAGTCTCAAGAAAGTATGAATATATATAACTAAGCATCTTAAAAATGTGTAAATGTGTATATATGTGCATGAGTGTACATTCACATTTCTGTGCAAATACAAAAACTTGGGAACTTGGAAGAGACCACTGTGAGTTCAAAGGAAGTCAAATTAGGTCAAATCTATTGTATTAGGCCCAGAGTCACAAAGTCAGCTCTCTTTTTCTAGCTTTTTTTTTTTTGCTTGAAGGCTCAGCTCAGAAATTGGGTATTGAGTATCCTGCACAGCAAGAATTACCTGTGCTCCCTGGAAATTACCAGTTTAAAATTAGAGATATTTTGTACTGGTGAACAATTGTGAGCTGATTTGCAGCAGCAGGGCATCTAAAGGCTGTTCTGCAGTTTAGACACCATCTTAGTATAAACTGAAGGCTTAGTAGTTCAGACCTAAAGTTAGAAAACCATGTCTTTGTATTCACACCATTATATCTCTCTGAATGAGAAAGATGTGAACCTTTGTGACAGCCTTGGGATTGAAACTTTTAAATGCATAGTTCCCCTGGTCAATATAGACACTACATTTCTCAAGAAAGGTTTCAAGGGTGACTTTTCCCTAGTGTACCTAGTTAAATACCTTCCTTCTCATCTTGCTTTGTTGTGCACTGTGCTGCACACCAAATTGGCTGTATTTCAGTGCCACCAAATGTGTATGGTTTGATAAGCATGTTGCAGCAAATCTTCAGAATGAAAAGCACTGTATAAACGTTATTTCCTCTTTTTAAAGCATTTTCTCCTCCAGAGCTGTAAATCCAGCACTATTTGCTCACACAGAATTAGCTTTTTAATGCTACAGGACCCTCCAACGCTAACACACATAGCAACGTTCACGTTGGTGCTGTTGGGGTGACAAAGGTTGATGCTCCTAGAAGGTGAAGCTTCATCAATTCAAGTGCTTTATTCACACTGGATTTAGAATCCCATTAATAGACCATACCAGGACTCAGTTCAGCAGTTCTGTCACCCTGCCTTCACTTATGAGCAGTACAGACCACATAAGCTCATGTAACTACAGTCACCACTCACAGAAATCAGCAGGAGTGGTAAGCATATAAGCAAAGGTGGAATAGGACTCCAGATTTCTTACTGATAAATTCAGCATAATTTCTGTTTATTACTATATTTGTTCCATGGAAGAGTTATGATTTCAACAATTAGTTGTGATCATCTGAAAACTTGAGAAAAAAATTGCAGAAAGCTTCTTAATTTCCAGGCTGTGTTTTATCTTTGTTGGTGTTCTGTCACAAATCACTTTTTTTGTCACACTATTTCCTTCAACTTTCTGTTGCCTAAATTTGTCTTACTCCTCTCATGTGCTTTTTCTTAGAAGAATCAATCAATAGAAAGTGCTTTTAGTACTGGATGGCACAGTGGTTTACTGCAGTGTAGGTGCTGGGTGGTGTCAACACTACTGACCTTCTATATATTGGGATTTTGGTTAAGCAACAGATAGCATGTGGTGCTCCTTTAATATCTGTCTTTATGGTGCCTGGGCATGTCTGCAGCTTGGCTTTGTTAATACATGTTTGCTTTAGATTCTGAAAGAAGACCTAAGATTCTTACTTACTGTTTTTTAAATGCTTCACAAAGAATATTTGGTCGCCCATAAAGCTTTTCTTCTAACAATATAATACTGAGAAAATAATACTTGAGAAACCCAAGAAGACTTCAGAGTTAGCTAAAAAAGCTTCAACTAAGGTAACACTTAAGTATCAGATTTTCATTTGGATAGCTTGATTAACTGTGGTTTAGATGATGACTTTCATTACCTGCCTTGGGAAACATTTGAGCATGTGGAGGCAGCAGAGGAGGGTGAGGGCAGCCTCCACTTCCCCAGAAACAGTTCAGTGTTGAAGTTCAAATAGTCAGGCTGGATTCTCCTGTTGTGCTGAGACACCCATCTTTCCTGCACTCAGTTCATCCTCTGCTATTACACTTCTTTCTTCCTTTTTTTTTTTTCTTTTGTATAATTATGGCAGCTATATATCTTTTGTCTTCCTTTGTAATTGTAATGTCTGACTGAAATTATGAGATGCCAGTCTCCAGATGGTTCAGATTTTCACAGCCTAAGTTAATTTGCAAGAGAGAAAAAATGTAAAAATATTGTCTCAGAAACACAAAATAGGATGTAGTATTACTACACCAGATAATTTTTTTGTTTGTTTTGTAAGGAAGATGTAGCTTGGCACAAAGATATGAGATAAAGCTGATGACATCTATTTTATAGAACAAAATAAATTATGGAAAAGCAAAAATGACTAGTTGAAGCTATCTTTTAAATAACTCTGAGAATCAGTGTAAATTCATTTGTGAGATTTTTTTTTTAATTATTTAATGTTAGATTTCAATTTCTTTACTTCCTGCCTAATGAAGGTAGCTTCACTCTAGAAACTCCAGTAAGTGTATTCTCTTCAGATATGTGGGAATACAAAGAATTTGAAGTCATAAGAAAAAGCTACACTAATGAAATTACTAATATAGATAAACACAGGAAATGCTGGTTTGCATTTTGCCTTCTTATTTATTGCTCACAAAGACAAGTAAAGGTCATCTTTTGCTAATGGCATTATAACCTTGGCTTCCTTGCTATCAAACTGCTAAATATTGTAAATAAATGTTTCTGTGAGTGAAGGATTTTAATTATAATAAATCATTATGTTTTCAGTTTAGCAGCAGTCCATTTTCTTTCCATACTGAAGTTCTCAGTAATTTATTCATGACCTTTAACTGCTTTTAAGAAATGTAGATTGGGAATTATTGCTCTCCTGGCCATTGCAAGTGCCAAGGTAAGAATGCCTTGAGAAGCTTCAAGGGATTTTACTAATGAGATCCACTTCTCACATTAGAGTAAACCAGTTGAAGCTGCTGTTTTTGCTGATCCTGGTGTATATGTGGATAATCCACGTTTAAGATCACATGGAGATTTTTGATCTAAGCTAAACAAGGAGACCACACAAGGATATGCAATTTATGATGAATAAAGTGGTTTGTTGATAATTAATTTTTAGCCTTGTGATTCTGGCTTGCCACTCCTTAAAAGCTGAGATAGTAAAAAAACCCAGCTAATTTCAAAGTCTGAATTTGGAAAGGAAGGAAGGAAGGAAGATAGAAAGAAATGTCTCTATGTATGAATGTATGAGTAGGAATGTATAGTGTAGTTACCCATGTATTTTTTCTAGTGTAGTGTTTGTGGCTAAAGTAGAGTTTTATTATTTTATCAACGTAAAGGTGTGATACAATGGAACTGAATAAGGTTTTGATCTGAGCAGTATATATTAACAAATGTACTGTAGAAAGACATTTATCTTAATGTGCTTTACTCCCTAAATATGCATATGGCTTCTTGCCACTTATGAATGCTTTTCACAACAGGATTACCTCCTTATCTTTGCAACTGATAAGAAATATTTCTGTTCTGAGGAAATCCTTAAAATTGTAGCAGGTTCTTGAACAGCATCAGGATGAGATGATCCATCCTGTCATTAAATTCTAGATTTACTTGCAAAATTTGGTTTTAGCTTCCATATTGTAATACTTCATAGGTGTGCTCAAACTCAAATGGACAGCTCTGAATCATTTTCATCCACTTTTACTGTACTATACATGCAACCAGTAAGCATTTACTATTAGAAGACCTATTGACTAGTTGTTTGCCAAATGTCATATTTAGGTTTAAACTTTGCATATTAGGGCCTGCCTAAAATTAAATATTATCAGAAGTTAATTGTATGAAAAGCAGTATCCATCCAGTGAATGGAGAGAGTGAGCACATGGGAGTCTGCAGGTGGGAAGGAGGGAACTGAGAACAACAGTAAAAATGGAAATGGCAAAAACAGTGAAAAATAAAAAAAAAATAGTGAAAAAACACCCCAAAAAAACCCACAAAAAAACCAAAAACCAAAAAAACAACAAAAAAACCAAACAAAAAAACAAAACAAAAAAAACACAACCCAACCAAAAAAAAAAAAACTGAACTGAGAAAAGTTCTCAGTTTAAGAAAAGTTTCTCAAGTAGAAAAATTTTGTGGTAGATCTAAAAGCTCCCCAAACAGCTAATGCTGGAACACTGATATAAAGCATCCAATAATGGGATTTTTTTTTTTCCTCTGCTTTTAAAATTGAACTAGACAACTAAGAAATAATTTGCAGCAATATCTTAAAAGGACACAACTGCAAGTATTGAAGGCAGAATTTAATGTTTGGAAAAGACATTGTTCTGGATGCTACTGCAACTTTATTGCCTTCAACTTCTAAAACATAATTTTTTTTTTCTTATTTACACTTCAAACAAATGAAGCAAGATGGGCCTACTCTGGGAATTCATCAATACTGAGTAATAAAAGGAAAGTATTTTTTTTTAATCTGACTTCTGCTTCACTTGTTGCAAAAGTTGGAAAGCATACTCTAAAAATAAGCAAAAGAGTGCAGAAGAAAAGGGATCATTTCAGGATAGATGGAGATGCCACTTGCTCTGAGACTTGTACCTTAAGCATGCCACTGATTTCTAGTTCCTCTGTTATGCCTGGCAGGTAATTAGAGAAGACTGCTCTGAGGTGTGATTTCATGTTCCTTATTTTTAAGATTTCTAACCTAAGATCCAGATTTGCAGATGTGAAGCTTGTTCTGTTTCTTGGGAAAAAAATGGACTTCAGTGCATGAATTACTGCATGTGCTCAGAACATTGAAAATCACTTCTTAAGTATCTCGTCCTGATCCCCAGGAAATAATGAATGCCTTGACCTTAATCTCTCTGTGCTATGATTGTAGTAGCCACTAGTGTAAAGGCTGTAGTGAAAGGTAGTGAACTGTTCAGAAAATCCTTTGAAGCATGGACTAAAGCATCATCAAAGTAGCTAAGAAAATAACTTTGGGAAGAGAGTTGTTGCTGTAAGTAACACAAGGAGTGATCTGATGAGCAGCAAAGGGAAAACAAAATATTAAATTATTACTTCAGAGAATCCTGTCCATCAGGGGCCCTGAATAAGGTAGATAATATGCAAAAAAAAAAAGCCAGCATGCAAAGACAAAATCATACTGTAAATGCAAAAGCAGCTCTGTAAAAGTTGCACAGTCAACCTCTGGAATATCCTTACATTTGAGTACTCGACCTTGCAATCATTTTAATGTTTTTTGATTCAAATTTTATTTCATAAAACCTCCTGCACATAAATCTGTGTATATTTCTGTACAAATGTTTATTACATAGATTCTAATTGGGTGATTCTGTTTCTGTAACAAAGTAGATTTTTCTATTCAATCTTTAGTTTAGTAGACCCTAGAGGCCTAATCCAGGCTGGAGTTTTATTGTTCAAGAATGATTATAACAGTCTTTTCACCACAAGTGTTAATGCTGTTATAAATTATTTGGGGGTAGCACTCAATGCACTTTGTGAGTTTGCAGTTTTGTAGTGAAATGTCAGTTCTTTTAGAGTTTTGACTGGTCAAGTCTTGCTCTGCAACTGGTGGTAACACATGTACACCTGGTGAACATTCCTGGACATTTTGAAATCTTTAATTTAGAAGTTGTTGTCATCCCTTGTGCCCCACCTTGCTCCCTGATCCTTCTTCAAGTTGTACAGCTTAAAAAAAAAAAAAAAAAAGAGCTGTGAGATGTCAAGGTAAAGCTATATTTTGTGCTAGTGCCATGTTTGTGGATTCTGCCAAAAAGAAATACAGAATGATTGTCAAAGTCACACTAGAAGCTCACATAGGATTTGAATATAGATCGACTTGCAGCAGAACAGCAACTGTATTCACTCTGAAGTATTGTCAAACAAAAAAAAAATGGAAATTCATTTTTCTGTTTGGGTGACTTGTAGATGGAGTCTGTCTTTTCTAAAGACAGTAGAGATAGGGAGAGAGAGATTTGTGCAAGTGATGCAGAAAAAAGTGTGGGCACCATGTTACAAAAAGTAATTTACAAGCAGAAAAAAAAAAAAGGAATCTTTAAATTGCTGATGCTGAAGAAAGACTTAGCCAGAGAAAGGGCATCTTGTCCTTACTTGGAAAACATTGCAATTCCAGCTTTTCCAACTAGTTCTATTGCACAGCCTGGGAGAAAAGCATGCAGGCTTCCCATCTAAGTCAGTGAAAGGGTAGCCACTGGTGTCTCCATGCATTTTTATTCCCATTGTAAGCACTCTCAACCAGTACACCTTATAAAAATGTATAATAGTGGTACTTTGATTGATAGAAACTGACAAAATCCCTTACAGTGAATATAATCTCTTCTTGACACAGGTTCTGAAGAACCTGGAATGCTCCTCTGTCTACAATGGTGACAAGCTGAAATTTCTCTTGCAGTTGTTTTGGTTTTTTTTTTTTTTTTTGCAAAGTCTACATTGGCAAGCTTCAAAGGCAGAAAGTTGAAATTAAAATGGCAATAAAAAAAAAAATTAACAATATAATTAA
>JAOEGS010007914.1:138682-151793 GCA_025447755.1 Corythornis vintsioides
TATATTTATTTTTTTATTATTATTCTTTTGTGCTGAATACTGAATTGCTGCAAAAACTCTTTGGACTAGCAGTGTCACTCTTTAATATTTTTTGCTGTCTGTGAAGATGGTTCTTTTTCTAAGCAGTGCACATGTGTAGAGTTGATGTAGTGGGAATAAGGAATGCCATGTCTGATTCATTAGTTGCAATTACTTATCATTATTCATTATTTATTTGGATTTATAATGCATAGAAAGAACCTACCCAGGGCCATTTTGGCATGAATGATAAATGGAGTCTCATAAAACGATTAAACTGGCAACTACAGCTTGTCTCTTAAGTGGACAATAATTAATGTAAGATTGAGAAAATTCCAACCAATGCTTGCCTCAGTCTTTTTTATGCAACTCTAATTACAAAATCTGTCCAGTCTTCCCCAAAGCTAGGAAACTTCTGGAAAATTTTTAGCAAATTATGAAGAAACAAATTAAGGCCTTGTGTAAAATTAGGCATTTTCTCATTATAGTGAACAAAATCTCTTCTTCAGTGTCAGCTGTCAATTCAGTCCAGAGTCATGAAGGAAAAACCTGTCACAGAAAGATTTGAGTGAAAAAATACTTATGTTCTTGGTTGGGGTATCTGTCAGAAGAACCTCTTTGACAAAAAAACTGTGTTCACATACTTTGATTCTATTCCCATTGAGCATTTAGGTGCTAGAGTATTTCAGTTTCTATCTGCTAGTAATGCTATTAACTTTGCCATCCTTTGTAAAAGAAAATCTGTGTCTAGGAAAGTCTTGAAAATATATAAAAAAAACCCAAACATAATTGTGCTGGTGGTCACTGAGAAAACAATTCTAAACATCATTGATTCAAAGATAAAAGGTTCAATTTACTTCTCATTATGCAAGTATTCTTTCTTAGGAACAAGAAGAATTTACTGAGAAGGGCTACCTGCCTGTCCTGTGGCAAGCATATGTTTAAAGGAAATAGCTGTCTATTGTTGGTTGCAATGATTTGTAAGTACAGGAATTCTCTGTATTGTAACTCTAAGTATACATAAATTTGAAGCAGCATTTATCTTTGGCAGACAGACTCTCGTAGGCCAGGCCTCAGTATCTTGTGAAATTCTAAGAACTGGAGGTCCTCATGTTTGTGCCCTGAAGAGAAATGAAATTTAGAGACCAGTCATCTGTGGAACAGTCCTTTAGTGAGATCTGCACCACAGGGTAGGTGTAGGTAACAGGACTGGGTGTATTTTTGTTTAGCCAATCTTACAAAGGACGTCGTAGGCCCTGGTGCCTTTCTGAGCCTTTCTACCTAACGTGCTCTTCAAATAAGAGTTGTAGGAGCACCCCTCAGTTCATGGGAACACCCTGTGTCCTTTTTTTGTCAGTCACATAACAAAGAATAGTGTCTTTGAAATTGATTAGCTGTCAATGTACACACAGTACCTATAGGCCTTGAAAGTTTTCCACTCGGCCACCTAGGAAGGCAGTAGATCTAAGCATGCTAGTATCTAAGTGTGGTACTAGTTGTTCTATGAGCTGGAGAGCTAATGAGAGTGTCTGGTTTCCTACAGACTTTTGTCCTTTAATCTCTCAGATCTGTCTTCCGTGGCAACAGCATCTGTTCCTTCCTGGGTCTATCTGTGACACCTCTGCAGATAAAGTTTTTTGTCATTAGTCTGCAACTAGATCTATGCAGATTGCCTGGCCCAGGTGCCTTTAGATAGGGTATGTAGCTGTTATATTCTGCCTACCTTCCTCTCAGGAAATTTTATCTCAGGATGTAGCTGTGTTACCTATTTGCCTCCCCTGTTTCTAGTCTTCAGTTATATTTTAGGAAGTAAAATCTTTGAGCCTTATCCCTTTGCTAAATCTACCTGAATTTGGCCCACTTGCTCAAAAGTTATTTGGGAGATGACAGGGAAAGACAAGAAGACATCATAAACCTTCTGTCTCAAGACATTTTAAGATTAAACCTATTTCTTAAAATGTTAACTTTAATATATATCTGAAGTATCTTTATTTAATAAAAGAGATCATATTAATATAATGGATAAAAGGAAAATAATCTGTATTGAGCACCTTCACAAATACATGTAGGATCCATTGTATACTATTTAATCTGCTCTCTTCTTCATATTAATCCTCTAAGTAAATTTATGAAGTTCACTTTCCCAGTAGAAGTAGCACAGTATTTGAATATGTTTTGTAACCAATGTCTTGGGTGGTTTTCTTAATATTTATTTATCAGAATTTTCATTAACATACACGATGCTAGGATTTTCACAGAATTTATGTAAAAGTGAGACCAAGGGTGGTGACTTGTGTCCTAGAAACAGTTTAGAATAGACACTCAGATTGCTGCTTTTTATCATTTCTAGCAGTGTTTTCACACTTTATGTATAAAGAGTATAAATTGTAAAGCTGCTAGATTTCTATTACACATACCTAGAAACATAGATTGCTTAGAAGGTCTAAGCACACTAATGCACATGAATAAAAAAAAAAGGAAAAGTGTGCTTTATTTAATAGTAGATACTTTTTTTTCTCTCCCCTTCTGAATTAAGAGTTAAATTGTTCACAGACAACATAACAGATTGTTCCCCTCTGTGCCCTGACACTTCATCACTTAATGGATAGATAGGTGGAACTTCAGAAATAAATTATTACCATTAAAAAAAAAAAAAAATTGATGGTAAGAACTTGATTACCACTGCAAGACTTGTCCTAATATTAAGTCTGCAGCATGTGCTGCATATAAATGCCTGGTTGTGTGGTACAGGGCAAGATGAACAACTCTGCTACTGTGTGCTTACTAATTAATTGAAGATAGCCTTGTCATGAGACAATTGTCATCTCCAGTGCAACTAGGAAGCAAATGATTTTGCTGCTTAGACCAAAAGATGAATACAGAAGCAGGCTGGATGCTGCTGGAACAAAAGGAAAGCAGCTCACAGAAGACTATTAGGTGCCAAAGACATTTCTTCAATGTGTATCAAGATTTTGACACCATAACATTACAAGACTCACAGTTTTTTACTGGTTTACTCTAAAATGAATGGACAATGAAAAAGAGAAGCAGAAAGGAAGAGCTTAAGTGGACAGTGCTGCCAACATCCATTAGTTTTATTCTATGGAATCAATTTTCTGCTATTCTTCTAACATCTTACTTAATGCTTCCAACACTTGCAATAACTTTTGCCTCTGCCTTCCCTTAAAATGCCAACATTTTTATGCAACACTGAAAATAAGTATTTCTTAGAAAATGAGTCATTTCTAATCATTTGTGATAGTTCTGTGATATTAGAACAGCCTTACCTGAAAATCAGACAAATGTAATATGGTTCTCCTAGAGAGTCTACCTTTCCTTTCTGAGGCTAACAACACATTTGCTATAAACACCTGTTTTGAATAAATAATTGAAGCTGCTGATATTCTTCTTTTCAGAAGTGTCACACTAAGATAACTGATATTGAAAGTGTACTGTGAGAGAAGCTTTAGAATTTAGGAAGCTATTATAACTTTTAATAGGAATCATAGCACAGGAAATTAGCTATCTGTTGTTGGCAGTAATTTGGGAGTGCTGCAGTTCTTCACATTATGACTCTCAGTATATATAACTATTTCCAACTATTTCTGTCCCAACCAGCTGATAAGACTAGGTAATTGAAAATTAAATAAAACAGTACATTTCTACTTGTGGGAAATATAAATAATTATTCTGTTTTGAACATCACAAAGTATTAGAAATTATTTTAATCCTGTGAGCATGCAGATTGTCCTGATTTGTAGCTTGTTGGAGAGGGACAAATTTCTCCTTATGGTGGGTATTACTGGTTTATTACATGGTCAGTCCCATGAACAGCAACATACTCTGCTTAGGACTACTTTAGACAAAGAAATAGTACTGCAGCAGCAGCCAGGAGCTTTCTCAGTGCCAAACACTTTGCTTTGCCAAACACTTTGTTTCCTCATGCTCCTGGATCTTGATTGCTCCATGCCTGGCTACCTACAGTCTAGCTGATAGGTGTACTGTGGAAAACACATTCATCTCAAGTTAGAAAGTGGACTATATAGGTATGGACTTATATATATATAATATATATATATGAAAGTACACATGAACAACCTTCCCTTTAAATTAGTTTGGCTTGCAAATTGTACTAAATTCCTCTAAGAGCTTCAGAAGATAAGAATAATGTGCAGAACAATACTATGTAACACAGGTCAAATTCCTTAGTGAACAGCTGTAAATGATAACCACTGTTCTTACTAAGTATGGTAAAAAAGAACTATAGAGATGAGTGTAAAATAGAACAGACACCTGTCAGAAATGAATGCTTATGCTCAGAAATGACTGCATGAGAAAAAGCCACTGTCTTGGATTCTTATTCATAGGTTAGTCAGATGCTTACAGTAAATATTTTTCATATTTGTCAAATTAAAATGCTGTGGAGTTTATTTTTAGAGTACTCATGGTTTATTTAGAATTAAGACCTATAATTTCCAGCAGCTGTTGTTCTCAGTATAAGGATGCCAGTGCTTGTGTGCGAGTGGCAGCCTCATTAACAAAAGCTCTGCTAATTTGCATGTCATCATAAATGTTCTATAGATCATCTTTTGCTCTAGTCTAGATAACATTTTTAAAAGACTGTTGCTATCTTGGGCGGGGGAGAAAATTCTTAAAGAATGGTCTGTTGGGACCTGTAACCATGGCAACTGCAAAGCCGACTTGCTATAATTTGTTGTAATTTAAAAAATCTAACACTGATTTACTTCTTCCTTCACAAAATATAATGGAATCTCTAATAAAGAATCCATACTAAAAACAGTTGTGCTTCTACCTAGTGTTGAAATTCACTAAAACTGTAATTTTGAAAAATATTGTGATTTATCAGTGATATTTTAAAAAGGTTTTTGTTTTCAGTTGTAAGTCAAAAGATTTTATCACAATGATACTACCTTGTGAATTTAAGGTAGAATATATAGGTGTTTCTCCCTCCTAGTAGGTATGTAGGAAATATTTGTGTAGGGCACTTTAATAATCTCTGACATTGCTGGCTGTATGCACTTTCATGTTCTCCTTCCACTATTGTCAGTGCTGTACCCCTCCATTCTGGTATTATATTTCCATCTGAGGCACTTGTTTTGCACCTGTACCTAAAACTTCTGTCCAAAACTGCTCCAAATGGTAAAAACTAAAAGCTAACACTTAGAGTGTCCCTGCCTCACCTAGCACAATTTAAGGATCTTGAATGGGAGGTATATCTGCAAATCAAAGCTCTTTTGGAAACAGAGGAATAAAGGAAACAGAAATATTAATTCACTTATTCCCATATTGAAAGAAATTGAATCTCTCTTTAATTACATTTTAGAGTTGGAAAACTTTGAAGTTAAGGATTAGCAACCTTCCTTTTTTGGGATTTAAATAAAATAGCTAATTAGCTCCTTAGAGAGAAAAGATGTCCCATGAAGTTGAGCCTTTGGCTTTATGTTTCCATGACCTCTGAGGATTATGAAGGTTTTGTTTTAGAAGTAACTCAATGGGATTCCTGCACGAGCTGATTAGAACCTGTGGTGTCTCTGTGCAGGATTGACCAAGTGCAGATTTCTAAGAATTAAGTCCCAGATGCTGAAAGAAAATTACTTCTGTCAAACACTTTGACTCCTATTGCTTGCTGAACAAAACATATATTCTCTGTATACCTTTCAATTATAATAATTGCCTCGTTCAAGTAAAGACATGTTTATATTTTGTTCATCCTTCCAAGGCAAGGATGACATTTAGTGTTAATTCTTGAGGGAAAGGCAAATAACAATCTCTTAGACTATCCCTTTCTCAGGCATTCTTTGCAAGATCTCTTATATTGTAGGTGTTCAATACAGGTCTGTTTCTATATCTAAATTTCACAGGTAGATTTAGACAGCATATATACAACCCTCAATCCTAATATTAAATGTAGTAGAAAAAACCCCTTTTTTGAATATGCAGAGTTAAAAAAAGAGTGATCTTTGTATCACTATTTATAACGTCCACATCAGTAATTGATGGCAGTTTCAGAAACAGCCATTAACTTAGCCTATCATAAATGAAATTGAGAGTTTTCAATATCAATCAAAATTTCAATATGGGAATAGATTAAATAGTTTCTATGATGAAGTCCATCCAATTGAAGAATCACTCAAAAGGCAATCTGTCTTTTTATAGAATTTATATTATTCGAAGCATCTTTCTTGCTATCAAGAGGGAATATATGATATAAACTCAGGAAGATCAGTTCCTAAAAAATACATCTGGATTTTATGAAAGAGTCGTAATGGAAGAAAACAAAGGGATACAATTAGTGCAAATCAATCAGCTTGAAGCTAGAAGAACTAAGAATATCTTCTGCTTATATTTCTGCTCTTCAAAATTTAGCACTTTCTCCAACAGTTTTATTTGAGATCTCCTTACAGATGGACTTTGAAGTGTAGTTCTATTTCATATATGACATTTAGTCAATAAATATATTTGAAGATCAGTATGTCTGTGAGAAAAATGTCAGCAGGATTTCTCCTGCAGGTGCATATCTGCCATTCTGCTAAGTTCTATTTTTTTCTTGGAGTTCATGTTGGAGTTCCTGTTTTATTGTTATTTCGAGGGAAAAGGCTTTCTTTTATGGGAATTATAATCTTGAGACAGCTCAAAATATTGAACTGGTTTAAAAATAGCACTCCCTTAATAGAGACCTGAGTCAAAGGGTAGTATATCATTGTGTAATTAAAAGGTACATAAAAAATTCATATGCATAAGAGATAAGACTTCAAAAGTTCAAATTTAACTTTTGAATCTCTGATTTTTGATGAGGGAAAATTAATTTTGCATGAATGTAGAAGCTAACATGGAACTTAAAAAGGAAGAAAAGTAATCTCCATTGCCCTTTTTATAACAATAGTTAGAGTCTGAGTCTTGGTTTTTTTGTTTTGGTTTAATTTTTTTAAAGCCATCTTAGTCTATTTTTATGCTATTTTTACTTCTTTTCTGATTACATTATTAAAGTGAAATTGCTCTAATTTAAAGCCAGATTGACCTTCTTTTCTCTACCATGATAAAGCCTTTCTGTCTCATATAACCTTTATCTAGAAGAAAGATTTTACACTCCTGTGTTTCAGCAATAGGTCTGGCTTCATACAAACACGTCATTTGAAATAACCAGTTCATAAACTACTGCAAGGAGAGATTTTTCTAAAACTAGACAGGAAAACTTTCTATAAATAATCTTCAGATTGCAACAGGCTGCCCAGGGAGGTGATTGAGTCACCATCCCTGGATGTGTTTAAGGGGTTTTTGGTTGTGGTTTTGAGGGACGTGGTTTAGGGGTGAACTTTGTAGAGTAGGGCTGATGGTTGGACTTGATCATCCCAAAGGTCTTTTCCAACCTGAATGATTCTATGATTTTTTTTTATTTTTTTATTTTTTTCCTTACTGCTCTTCTCTGGAATATGTCTTGGTCACAACTGTTGCACCTGAAGAACAAACAAGCAAAAAGCCAAACTTGGATAATCTTCTTTACTGGCTTTTAACATAATTAGTTTCATGGATTATAACTGACAACTAATTACCACTTTTTCTCAAAGTCTGGGAGAGTACATTCTGTTTGAAAAAGCTACTCATGCCTCCACAGGGTGCTCTCTTTGCTGGTATGTGTTTGGACCAAACCACTATCTTCCCTGACTCCCTCCCAGTTTTCAGATGCCAATAGCCTCTCAAAAATCTATGATATATTATCAATAAGGAAATATCAGAAGCCAGTTCAGATGAGAGAAATGTGCATAATAGGAAAGGAAGCTTTTATGATACCAATGTTTTGTGTAGTTGTGGACAAGGTAGAGGGGAAAGGGAAGGTCAGATGCAGTGAGGGAATGTGAATTCAGAAAGAGGCCTGGTGTCAGGAGCTAGAAATATAGAGATCAGAAGGACAGAGGTAGAAGGCATAAGGTTAAAAAACAATCAACAGCAGCAGGAGTGATGGGATGGCTTGAATGTCCAGCAAATCTGCAGAGAGATGACTCTACATTCAGGAGAATAGTTGAACTGATGGAGGGAAGGACTGCTCTACAGAAGGACCTCAACGAATTAGAAGAATAGGTTAATAAATTTAAATCAAATTTTAAAAAAAACTAAATGTAAAGAATTCTGAGACGGAATAAGCCATACAGCAGCACAGTCTGGGGACTGACTACATAGGAGCAGCTCTGCAGAAAAGGAGCTAGGTGTCCTGGTGGACTAAAGTGAGCATGGTTCAGCAGTGTGACTCTGTGCCAATTAAAATTAACACCTTATGAGTAGCCCTGTCTAATAATGATCTATATCAGCAAGAGTGGAGGTAGCAGGCCAAGGGATGTGACTGGTTTTTTTCATCAAAGGCCTAGTGAAATATCTTGAATATTGGTAGCTTTGGGGATTTCAGTGCAGTAGAAACATTGCCAAACTTGAGTTTTCATGGCAGAAGAACAGTTGCAGGTTGCACCAGTGGAAATTATGAGGAGTTATGAGAAAAATAAATCATTACTGAGAATGGTTTGAAAGGGGAGCAAGTGTTCAGAGAAGCTGTGGAACCTCCACCCTCAGATTTTCTGAACTCATCTAAAGACTGTTCTGTGCAACCTCACCTAACTTTGAAGTTGTCCCTACCTTGAGCAGGATTTTGATCTAGATGACTTTCAGAGGTCCCTTGCAAATTAATTTATCCTGTGGTTCTATAATTCCATATAAAATAGTTACCAGGGGTGCAGAATTTAATTGGTGTGCTTTTGTATTTCTGACATGCTGCAGAGCAGTAACTAGACAACCTGTTTCAGAAAAACCAAAATACCTCTGCATTTGAATGATGGCATACTCCTTGCCTGAAGTGTTTAGCTACTGTAAGTAAATTATACTCAGTCCAGGGCTTAATGACTGTATATATAATAAATGTTTTGCTGGCCCACTCTTTGGCTGTGTTTGGCAATCTGGTATACTGACACTGTACAATGGCAGTGCATTTCAGGGAGGTGTAGCATGGACATTTTGACCTTTTTTCTTTAAAAAGTATTGACTTATGTCTCTATAACCAACCACACAAAAATATTTATAGAGATAAACTTTTACCAACTAAGTAAAGTATAAATGGGCATCAGATTGTCAGGTTGCAGTAGGATACAAGCATCACTCACATTGGCAACTACTCGAGCTGACAACAGGGAGTGCATGCACACTGTGGACTAGTTTGCTGAAAATAGTAACTATAATGAAAGCAAACTAGTTCATAAATACTTTTCTTTTAAATACCTGCTAAATTGCTGTTAATTTAGAACTCTACAAGTGCTTCTGACTCATTCATGTCTTCAGTTTGTACCACATAGGTACTCTTTGCCAAGCCATTATTTAATTTGAGGGGAGATCATTAGTGGTTAGGAGTATATATGCTTTGGTAAAATGAATGTGGTTCTTCCAGGGGAAAAAATGTTCCTGTAATATTGTAGACTACTTTCTAGAGGACTGCTGTATGATAATAACTTAGTGCTGTGCTTTGTTTCTGGTGAAATTCTACGACTCAAAGTTCCTGCTCTGATTTGGTTGAAAAATTTTCACTAGTCTTCAGCAGCTTGTTGTCCTAAAATAATGCTTAAAATAATGCTATTTAATTGGGAGTTATCAAGGATTTATTATTCCTTGTCTAAAGACCTCTGGCATCGCCTTGATGCCCTATACTCAGGCATTTATGATGCAGCAACTTCACACCCTCAATTAAAATTCTCCTTGCATGTAGAGAGAGCCCCTGAACTGTCATATTCTCAAATCGTGTCCCCTCTGTTACATAAATGAAGTGTAAAAATGGCTCACAGCTCCTGCATGCTGCACTTCTGTACAGAGAACTGTTAATGAAATCACTGAGTAGACTGAATGGATTAAGAACATTCAAACTGTTACTTTCAGTGGATTAAATCTCCGTGCTTTTTATTTCAAGTTAATCAGCACTCTGTACTGCACGATGAAAAACCAACAAGCCTATTCACCAAGCCTCAAAAGTAGGAATCATTATCATGCCAAAGAACTTTCATTGCCATGAATAAACTGCTGAACTTTTAGATATGCCAAATTGCATTTCCTATGTATGTACTGTTTATGTTCTTTTAAAAGTGAACAGAGGGGTTTATTAAATGATGTATTAAGAAGTTTAGAGTTGAAAAAGTTTCACAAATAATCTAAGTCATATTATTCATAGGCTAAACTGTAGTATGCACTCTGTATAATATGCCTTAATATACTCCCACACACGATATTAATTTTGCTGAAAGTGACTGGATGACATAAATTATTTTTTTTTTTTCAAATGACATGTCTTAACAAATAAAGAGATTTTGGTTTTGACTTCCCAAATGCACAAAAATCTCATATTGCTTCGTTTTATCCCACAACACTTAACAAAGTAGGGATTATTTTTCATTAAGATTGAAGTCTCCCAAATATGAAATCATAACAGCAGCACTTGTGCAACATTAACTTTGACACACTACACAAAGTGCCTCTCGTAACAATTATATCATATAGGTATTGTAGCTTTTCAATTGTAATGTGTATTTGCAAATTTTAGTCAGTCTTTTGAAAAATATGTACCTGATAGTTCTTTCTAACAGAGGAATGATAATGTTGACTCTGCCCTTATTAAAAAAACATAATCAACTTCAATTATTTCCTCTAATAAGGTCTAACAGATGTTCTACTTCTGTATCAAAACCTGAAAACTGATGAATAGATGATTATAAACAAGTGTCACGTGTCTAATACCAGTTGTATCAAAGCTTTCCAGATCTTTTCATGGTATTGTTTATTTTAGCCTTCAGTAAAGTTCTGGGAACATTCTGCCATCCCAAAATTCTCATTCAGCTATTACTAGCTGCCCTCCTCCAGTGAGTCTTTCCCCCTTGCTTTCTGAAGTAAAATGTTAGTTGAAAGAATGACCAAAGTTACAGTCACAGCTTGTGTAGAAACTAAAGAAAGTTCCTAACTCTATTATATTTTGTTTAGAATATCTTTTTAGCTTGAAAACTAAGGTTGTAAAACAAACAAACAAGTATATATCTGAACTATTTTTGTATCATCTGAAGAAAGCTCTATATAGGTTTACAATTTAAATGCTAAAATTGAAAATGTTTGTCAGTCAAACTAAGTGCTACTGTAGTATTATAATAATGGTATAACTCCCAGCTAGGAAAGAAGTGGTGAAAAATGGTCCAACTAGAAACCCCATGCAATTCACACACTTGTCGTATGAGGCAGTGCATGAGACTACTGCATGTTTGAGATCACTTTGAGCAGAGCTGAGAACAGATCTCTCAGTTCTCCATTCAGATTGGGTTTAGTTTGCTCGTGTGGCACAACTAGCAGGTACTAATGTGGGGCAGTGGTGATCATCCTTTTAACCTCAGCTTATCCTCAAGAAACCTCTGCATGGGTGTGTATACAGCTGCCAGGAAAGATAAGAACACATTCTACTGGCTTACAGCTCACTGTGCTTCCACTAGGCTACAGGGAATTTATTTCTTGGAAACGTAGCTGAAGGATCCTCATGTTCTGACTAGCCAGACAACAGACAGTGGGATTTGATTGAAGACTTGGTACTTCACATTCTGAAAACCTTGATGTATCTTTTCCTCCTAATCATTAAGCACTCTTCTTGTATTAAGGACAATTAAGCTTTTGGGATTTTTGAATTCATCTCTTTGATGAAGTATTCTGCTAAAGATTTACATTTTGGATGGGAAATTAGAATCACAAGTGGGAGGACCTCATATGTGTTTTTCCTGTCTTCCTAAGCAATGGCAATGTTTACTTATTTCCTCCTTTTACTTTTATTCAGATGATTGTTCCTCTAATATTCTTTCCCTGTATAATCTCATTGGTTACAAATATAACAAATATTGCAGAGTGGATTTTACCTACCTGATTTTATCTTATCTTTCTGAGTTGGTCATACCAACTTTTTATTTTTATTCAAATTTGCAAGCATCTCTGTTATTCAGACTATTTTAAAGTATTTAAAGCATTCTTCTGTTGGAAAATAGATCAAAACTCTGTTGATAATTCTGTGCACATTCTAAACACTATTGTTGCAAATAATGCCTTTGAGAATTCAGCAAAAATGGTCTAGGCATCTCTAATTTCACTCCAAGTTTGCTTTAATTATGTTTTGACTCTGAGCTCTGTGATAGCAGGGCTGTGGGCCAGGACAGAGCTTCTGGGGGCTTAGTAGTTCTGACAGCTCTCTAGTAGCTGCTGTAAACTCTGGTTCATTCTGCTTTGCTAGTAGGGATGTACTTTCATTACTTGAGTTAAAAAAAGTAGTCCCATAATTAGCAACACCAGTTGTCTGGGGACTTGGAGGAATTTTAAATACATCTCTTCGGGCTAAAAGGTTACTCAATGTTTATTCAGTTTTAAGAGAGATACTCTTAAAGGAGCCTGTATTCTACTGTTGTGGATGATTTTTCTGGTTTTTTTCACAGAACTTCAGAATGGTAGGGGTTGGAAGGGACCTCTGGAAATCATCTGGTCTGATCCCTCTGACAAAGCAGGTTCACCTAGAGCACATGAGTTTTGAAAGTCTCCAGAAGAGGAAACTCCACAACCACTCTGGGCAGCCTGTTTTAGTGCTCTATCACCCTCAAAGTAAAAAAGTTTCTCCTCATGTTTAGGTGTGTTCCAGTTTGTGTCTGTTGCCCCTTGCCTTGTCACTGGGCACTACCGAAAAGACACTGAGCCCGTTCTCTAGATCCTTTAGATTCTTTGTTTCTCCTCACCATGCTGCATGGCTGTGGCAGAAGTAGGAGAGAGGAGCTGGCATCCTTTCCCTTTCTTCCAACTGTCAAAATCCCCCTACATCCTTGTGTTTCCACCAGAATTTTCTATAACATACTCACCCATCACTCAGCCTCTGCAGCATATGCCCTTCTGTGTATTATGGAGTTTTCTTGGCTTAATATGTCTTCTCATGTTTTGATATGTGTTCTCAAGTTCCTCCCTTGTGAGGAGAGGCTGAGAGAGCTGGGGCTCTTTAGCCTGGAGAAGAGGAGACTGAGGGGGGACCTCATCAGTGTCTGTC
>JAOEGS010007914.1:156591-179420 GCA_025447755.1 Corythornis vintsioides
CGCCTGGATCTGTTCCTGGGTGACTTGGTCTAGGTGATCCTGCTGTGGCAGGGGGGTTGGACTAGATGATCTTCTAGATCCCTTCCAACACCTAACATTCTATGAGTCTATGATTCTATGATTCTTTTTATGGTCTGAAGAAAAATAAGGAAATGATGAAATTTGAAGAAGAAAGTTTTGAGATCACAAAGGTTGTACACTTTGTTAGATATTTAATTTTTGATGTTGTTTTTCTGTTTTGTTTTTGCTATTCTCTTGTGGTAAATATATTTCTATATTTCTTCTAACCTCAGAGTTATACCTAGAAAAAGTTGAATAAAGTGACCTAAATATATATGCTATGGAGTGAGTAGAAGACTATTCTTATTTAGAAGGTTCTTAAGTCCTCCTTTTTGACGGGTTAAAAAGTTGGGAGCCCTGTTTCCTTTTCCCAGAGTTTGCAAATGACTCAACAATGGAACTGTATTGGGAAATAGGGAGGTAAAGACAAGAAGAAATGGCAGAAATAGTGAATGTTAGATTACTAGATTCCCTTGCACACCTGTGTATAGGGATGCTTACATTATGCTTATCATCCCATTACAGCAAATAACCAGCAAAGAGATTGTCTTCTTGTAGTAGGTTATTAACTAAGCAGCACCATCCCCATAATGGAAGGTGGTAGAAATGACCCATAGGTGGTGGATAAGTTGACAGAATGACTCGGAAAGTCTTCCCTTTCTTTCCTTAGTCCTAGAAAATTACCTCTGTCCCTGAAAAGGTTCAGTGTTAGTATAAGATAATTATGTTCTCTTTGTTTAAACAAACATAATTTGAATATTATTTGGTGGATGAACTGGTTGGTGAGAAAAATGTACAAGTAGTAAAGCACTGACTACAAAGTGCTGGAGTATTTGAAAAAAAAAAAAAAGTCCCACGATCATTAAAAATTTAACATCTTTAGGTCAAGAGATGACAGTGTGGAAAAGATTTAAAGGTCTCATTTCAGAGTTTGTTACAGATTGCCAGTGTTAGGTTATAAAAAGTTTGCTGCGATATTTTTAGTATTACAGGAATAAATGTTCTTTGGGAGATTTGAATTTTCCTGATTAAAGAAACTGCTATAAATTATAATAGGTTTTACATATTTTTACACCACATAATCTACCCACAAAAGACTATACTGTACATTGGCAAGTTATTGTATTAGAACTATTGCTCAAAAACAGTGCTGCACGGGAGTGTTAATTTGGTGGATTACGTAAAGAATAAATAACATTTATATAAGGTTTGTAATTTTTGAGGAGAAAATGTGAATAATTATGGAGACTGTCTAGTGAAACTAAGTGGACTAAACAGTTCCAGAATTTAAAAATTAAAAAGATTTAGAATTTCCTTAAGCATGGATGTAAATGAGACTTGAGTCAAGGGAAAATATTTCACAAGGAAGAGTTGAAGTTTACAACAGATATGTAAATAGCTCCTTAATTTTTTTATTTTTAATTAATTGAGTCTAAGAATATAATTTTTGGAACTATCCAATATGGAAGTTGCACATTAGAATGCAGCACACACTGGGACCATATTGCCAAATACCAAGCTAAGCTACATCATACAAAAAGTGCTAAAAACAAGAAGACTTTAGCCATGAAAAATTAAGAAAAAAAAATTAAAGTAAGGACTCTTTATTCTGGAAACAGGCAGATATTTAAAATGGTTTATTTACTCTCAATTTTATATTCAAATCTTGTCAAAACTTCCAGTAAGGGCAATGATATAGAATATGGAGAAAATGATGAAAATGAGGAAATGTGATTTACTGCTTCACAAGAGAAAAAAAAAAGCTTTAAAAATTCTATGTGATCCAGATGGGGCAGATGAGATTTCATCATTCCAGAATGTTGAAAGAATCACAGGTGAAATCACAGGTCAGTCTCTCCCTCCTCAGCCTTTTCCATTCATACTATATGCTCAAAAAACAATGGCAATAGTGGGATAGTGGGTTCACTGGCCTTAATATCGGACAGTTTTAGAACAAATTTCAATTGAAATTATAATTAAATGTGTGAAGACACTTAGAAATGTGACAAAACAACATGGCTTTAACTGCAGTTTTTCTGTGATAAATAATTTTCTAGGCAAATGACATGCAGTAAAGCTCATCTATTTGGACTTTAGTTAAATGTTTGATTCAGTGCCAAACAGTAAATTAAAAATGAGATTACTACAAGAATTTTTATGTGGTACAAAGGAATTACTAAAGGGAAGAAAACCTGTGATATTGAAACTTATAAGATACACTGCAGGGGGAAGTGGTTACTGCATGAAATTTCTATCACTGGTTTGTAAGAGTTTTCATGTAATATTTTCCTTAATGCCCTTAGTTCAAAAGCTAGGAACATATCATTGGTATTTATCTATTGTACACACTTAAAGGATTCAAAGAAAAATTGCTATAGAAAAAGGAAAATATATATATATATATTAAAAAAAAGTGAAGAACAATACTTATAATGGGAACACAGAATTCAATTCATTAGTGCAGTGGATAGGAACAGATTTACTGCCTGTTATGAATTTGAACAATAAAGTGGAATTGGTGAAGAAGAAAAAAGTTGGAATTATTAAGGTTTGTGCTTAAAGTTTTCCATTAGAAGTAGTAAAATAAGGACTAATTGTTTTTAAGATTGTACATATTTATTTGACAAAATAAATTCCATGGAGTAGTACTATATTAAAGTCAGTAAGGCATAAATTTGTTTCAATCCAATGTTCCTTTCATAAGCAAAGAGAAATATGATACAAATATCTAAAAGATATTTAATTTTTCCTTTCCATCATTGTTTTTAATGTGGTGCACAGTGACAACATTACAGTAAGAGTGCTGGAATATATCAAAGAGGATAAAATTCCTCTCTTCCTTTTGCCTCAGAAATAGCTCTTTAAGAAAAGTGATGGTAGCTTCATCTCTTGGGACTTTTCAAACAGGATTCAACATGCAGCTGAAGAAAAATAGGGAACAAACTGACAGTGAAAGGAAGCAGCTTAATAAGCAGATTTTCCCCTCCCTGCTTCTTGGAGTGCCAGCCCTTCTGCTGTTCTTTTCTCTGGTGTGGAATCTCCAGGTCTGTGCACAGTGCTACTGCCCCTCAGACATGAGCAAAGCAGCTTGTGCAAGTGTTCAGTAGCTATTTTCAGATTTAAGTCATTTTCTAATTCACTTTTTTATTTTAATTACAACAGCCACTCACCCGTAAATTGTGCATACCCTTTGATTGTTAATGGGAGATTTAATTTTCTGGTTGAATATTCTGTTGAATATTCATTCTTATTGAATATTTGACTCAAATAAAATAGCTTATTCTGGAAACTAGTAGCATATATCCAACAACTATTGAGAAAAACATACCAACAACAGAAGTCTTGTATTTTATATTTTTACAAAATAAAAATGGAAATGAAAAGTAAGTATAGTCAATTTTCTGTGAGAAACTTGACTTGCAAATGAAAACAAAACATCTTCTAAGACTTTGGTGATATAATTTTGTTACTTTGGGAGTAGAATAGAAAAATCTCAAGACCATCACATCGCAAATAATCTGCTTTCGTTCTCACAAAGAAAACATTATTTCAGTGACAAAATATACCATGACTGCAGACTTCTGGAGACAGTGTCTTTTACAGAAAGGTAAAGTTTCACGAGTTGCAACCTGCAAGCAGAGCATTCAACATTCAAGAGCCTTTTAGTCTTAACAGTGTCTCATCACAAGCCAAGCAGTCTGAAGCTTTCAGAGATATTTATGCTGTGGGGAGCAATTCTGCACTTTGATGTAAAAGGAAATAAATTGTAACCTAACAGCATTTCTTATCACTAGACCCTTTTCCAAAATTCTTATACAGTCTTTATCCCATTGGCTCAAGATTTTACAATCCAGCTTCTTTATACCTGTATAGATTAACCAAGTTAACTATCTACACTAGGATGATTGAATTCTCACTTCAAAGGTCCAGTTTGGTAAGAGAAATAAATTTACTGTGAACTTTTCTTGGCAGTGGTGAGGGGAAGAAGAAAATGTTGCTTCCTGGATCCAGCATGGAACCACTGAAATGGCCCAGTATTATTCTCCAGATAGATTTTAGAATACTACAATTTTAAGAAAGCACTTACTCTGGCATTGTGTTTAAAGTCTACAATTTTCTTTAGAGATGTGTAATATCACAATGATATTTTTTTATATTCTTTGTAGACCACTGATGAGTTCACCGAGGTCAACAGTAAACAGTAGAATTGCTATTACTTAAATGGCACCATTTTCAGTAAGGCTGGGTTGCTAGGCAAAGTATTGTTAGGTGTACTATAAATTTAACAATAACATATTATTACATGTGTAAATGGACTAGAAATACTCCATTTAATAAGTACATCTAGTTAGTTGACATACAATTATGTTAATGCAATAGAATTGAATAGTAATTTAAATATAATTATCTTTTTAGAGCTTAAAAGATAAATCATACAGAACATGGAATTTGTTCTCATAGAGTATGTCTGAAATACCATTTTATCTTTGATTTTTTTTTTCAATGGAATAGAATAAGAGTAATTTGCAAATCAAAATAATGATGCTCAGTGCTTCACTTCAGTTCCAAATTTAGACTTGCACAATTAAGACAATCAGAAAACATATCCATAACTGAGGTTCAGAATAATCATATGTGTATCACGGCTTCAGTCTTTCTATTTTACTAATGTTCAACCTAATAAGATATAATAAATAATTTATCTCTATTTGTAATTCTATTTCTTATCAAGCTTATTTAAGTATCTGTATTGTCTGTGTATGTTTGTGTCTTCCATTTTCATAGAAATAAATGACAATTATTTTGGTTGTGATAACACAATTTGGTAAAAAGAAAATAATTGTGGACTATTTATTGTTTAATGTTGGTATTTAGAAATTTAATGTTATGCATTTAATGATTACAATATATATTTTTTTTGCATTTCATATCCTGTTTTGCATTTAAATCTCTTCAAGGACTTTAGTCAGTTTGATCTTTTTGCTAATAGTTTAGTAGTGAATAGTATTGCTAATTGTTGAATATGTACAATGTTTTTTTCATGCTTGCTTTCCTTGAGGAATACATTTATTTTCAAAAGTATTCTTGTTATTGGGAATACATTCTTTAATATTCTGCTTAATTTTTGCCCTTTGTACCCATAGGCTATTACTCCTCCTTCCTGTGTTCATACATCCTTTATTATTATTATACTATTAGCTTCAATGTATTTATAGGCTGCAATCAGGTTTTTTTTTCTATGGGTTATAAATTTAAGTTTTTCACCCTTGGCATATTTTGTCTTATTCTCCTCACTCAATAACATTTATTTCCCATTCTTCTTCATATTTCCAAGTTTTTCCATGTCTTCTTTACACTGAAGAGCCATGAATACAATATTTGTTAAAGCACAGTGAATAAGGAAAAATACATACACAGTTATAGTTACAAAGACACAATTTTTGTCAGTAAGGACCTAAACATTTATTCTTTTTTCTGGCGTAGGTCTATGATTATGTAACTTCTCTGCATTGGAAATAAAATCCTCTGCATGCCTGGCATAGAGACACGTTCTCCTTTCATTTTCTGTCTCTTGTCCTCAGGTATCCCATTTCTTGGATTATTGACTAATAATCAGTAGGCTGTTATACAATGAGGTGAAGTTAGTCACAAAATTCACAGTTGCTTTATCCTTTCCCCAGTTTTTTTTTTTTTAACTTTTTCGTTGTTCTGAAATCCTTAGGATACTAATCAAGTTGTTCTTAATTCAGCAAAAGAAATATTTCTAGTTCTGTGATGCTGTGCTATGACAAATGTTTCAAAGAAATATAGAAACTTTGGGCAAAACCCTCAGCCTGATGTTAAAGTTGCTCTGTTCTATTTTATTTTAAAATTTGTTTGCAACATTTCTTGTCTGACAAATTGAGACTTCATCTTGTACATGACATTCTTGTACACCTCTTTATGCATTAGGGATCTCTGGATGTCAGAATTGTCTATAGGCATAAATGGTTTTCACTATAGGCTTACTAAAGGCACTGGCATTATTCCAGTTTTCTGTTCTGGAATGAATTCCAAACATTAAAAAAAAAAACCCAAAAACAAAACTATGCTTTTTGCTGTTTTAAATATGTTTGACTGAATATTTTATTTGAAAAGTATCCATCACTAAATATTGGCCAACCAGCACAGACTGCCATTCTCCTCAGGAAAGTCTGGTCTGCTTCAGTTTTCACACTGGAGTGGATGTGCAAGTAAAGTTTAATAATGAACTTTTACAGAATCAGTATTCTATTCAGAATGTATTGCTGTGGAGAAAGTAAGAGGGAAACTGCAAGCCAAGAAATCCAAAACCCATTTAATAATCCCAATGGTTTTGTACAAGCTCATTCAAATGGAAAAGCATCTTTTAAGGGATATAAATTAACAATATACATGAAATTTTGAATTCTCTGTAAGGAGCAAACCTCGTCTGGATCTGCTAAGTATAGCTTTCTGTATCATAAAGATGTCTTCATAAAGTGCCCTTGAAAGTCACTAAAAAAAAATTACCATCTTAACAACAGTACATAGATGGGGAGAAAAATAAATATAAAGAAAACAAATAACTCAGTGGAAACTAAGGCTGATGGAGGGAAATTAGTTTGACACAGGGATGGTTTATATAGTGTGTCAAAGGGAGGAGGATTGAAATTGGAGTGATGCATCTTAGCAAGTGCCTGGTCCTCCAGGACCCTGAACAAGAGGGATTTGCCTCTAGAAGAGAGGTTTAAAAACCTTGCTGACATTCTTTCATATTACTTAAAACATTTTTGTCCTTCCTTGCACAACAGTTACAGCCTCAGAAGCAGAAGAAAACTTTCACATAAGGTACTTTCAGTTCTCTGATAGAACTTCTATAAGTAGCTTATATGTATGCAATATAATGGGATATATTGGATTTGGTGAATGCCACCTAAACTCACATTTACTTCATATGTTCGTTTCCTGTATTTCAAAATTGCTTACATTATTTTCCTAATGAACTATTTAATTATAATATGAAGTATTATTTCCTAAAATAATACTTTGTTTTGTAAAGTGATTGCTAAGCAAAGAGGAAAGACACTGTGATGTCGTTGAGGGCAAGTCTGAAAGACTGCAAGGGAATTTAATAGCTATCATTTTTCCTCTCGTTGTCTTGATAGCCACAGTAAAAATGCACCCTGCAGTGTACATGTGACTCAGAACTGCCACAGCATAATCTCTTCTTTTCCTTAGGTCACTTCTCTGAGCCCTGGGAGAAGGGACACACTGGGCTGGATATGAAGATTGAGGGTTATCATTAGTATCTGGACATATTGCTGGTCAGTCAGAAGGTCATAAAGGACAGGACAAGGAGCACAGCTATTGTGGCAGTGATGGTTTCAGGATAGTAGTTTAGGTGACATGCCCATCACTACAGTTGGTCAGATTTAATGTCTATGTTTACTTCAGGTCAGAGGAGTCGTATTGAAATGCCAGGGTTTCACTGGGGCAGCAGTTTGTCCCCAAGAAACGTGGGCTGTAGGTGTCAATGTGGTAATGGGCTCAAGGATGCATCAGTTCATCTTCTGTGCTTGGTGAAGTTGTGGGTTAGGCCTGCTTTATAAAACCCCAAGACGAATATTTTGGTTGCCCTTTTTTCAAACCTGTGCAGTAAAACAAAGTAGATCTTAAGAATTAGGAGACTCTATCAGAAATGCTTGGCTGAGGGCTTGCCAAAGGCTTGGTGACAACAAGGTACAATTACAAAATGACCTTATTTCCACACAGATTATTTAAAAGTTGACATTTTTTACCTTATGCCAAACATATGTACTAGAGGAAAAAAAAAACCCAACCTTTTTTCTTAATATATTAAGAATATCTTTTTCCAAATTAGCTATTTCAAATCCAGAAATGTACATCTGGGAAATGTATTGATTCCTTCCTAGGCATCAGGAATAATCCAATCAAGGACCTCCACTCCTTATTAAGACATATGGAAGTTGCTACAGGCATTTAAAGTGAAATGTGCTTCACCCTATTGACAATTTCTTGTTTTGGCATGTGGGAATGATTATTGATTTATCTCATACAGTGTTCTGCCTCTGGCAGTGGCTTATAGCACATAATGCCAAAAAGGACATCATACAAGTGGCACCTGAACAATTAGGTTATTCTGACTGAAGCAGGATGAATTGGTTCTTTCAACTTCAATGTGAATATTTTATTCAATTATTTACTTAACTGGTGCATCTATGACTGCAGCTTGTCTGAGAGTCCCTTGGCTTGAGTTCCTTTGTCTGAAATAGAAAAGATAAAGAACTAGCCCTGTGTGGTGACAGGATATTCTGGAGAAAGTCAGATAGTGGATACAGAGTAAGATTCAGACAGAGCCTGTCATCCTTGCAAGATGCAGGGAGTGGAGTGTCCTTGTCAATCCTTTGTGATCACAGCATTGGTATGAAACACACTTTTACCCAATTAGGTTTGAAAAATCACCCGTGCCTAGTATCATGTTGAAATTCATTGTGGGGAGGAGAGATTAAAGAAGTGTCTAGGTCCCTCTTTCTTTGGGATATATTTAAATATACGAGGCTGTAATAAAATATCTGACCAGAACTAAAATGCTGTTTGCTGTTAGTGTGTTTGTATTTGTAAGCATTTAATGATTTCAAACAGCTGCAATTAAAAAGATGTCCAAACCCAGACTAATAATTCACGAGCACTGCACACAGTAATCACATACAGATTTTTTGATTGCAAATTGAAGGTTGCTTTATGTTTACAAACAAGTCAGATTTTAATTTTGGCGCTTTTTTTTCTGTTATTTAATCTTGTCATTTGGGGTCTTTAGCAGATAACATAGCATCATGTTTTCAAATGTCAGAGCCAGTGGGTTTTTTTTTGTTTTTTTTTTAGCTGGAGGGTTGGTTTTTTGAGAGCAGGGAGAGATGGGCTTACAACTTGACTAATTAAAAGTGATTTGTTTTCATGATCTGGATGAAATGTTTTTTTCCAGATGCCTAAGATACCTCTGAGATTCAAGCAGAATTTTGTCACATCATCCAGGAAATCCTTATCAAAACACAGCTTGGATCTCTGGTGGCTCTGGGTGTATGGTTTGATAAGTGAGTCCTATTTTCTTGTCCACACACCAGTCCTTTGTAGCAGAGGACATTTATTAAGGAAACAGATGGGGAAACATCAGTTATCTTTTGTGCCTTCTGTTTTCTATAAAGGCCAGAAAGACAAGGCAAGCTCAACCAAAAGAATTGAAGGCTTCATAGAATAAGTCAGGCAAGTCAGGGGAGAATAGATTCACTACAGTTCCAGCAGCAGAGTAATTCCTGATAAAGTGTTTTTCATGTAGGTCAGTAAAAATAGCTCAAATTTTGAAAAGCCAGAGACCTTATTTTGCAAAGAAATTTTGATCAATGAAATTATTTTATGCTGATACATGCTGTTATGTTAACTATATGTGTAACTGGTATAAGCCAACCCTGAATAAAGGGTATTTAAAAACTGTGGGCTTCAGAGGTGATGAACCTCCAAGTGTAGTTTTTTATGGACTTCTGCAGAAATGATCAACAATTATAAAAATCCTCAGAAAGTCCTCTTTAATCAGGATCATCATAATTAAAAGCAATATTTTTGGTCAAAGAAATAGCTGCTGTAGTATTTATTAACTCGGGTTTAATGTGTTTGTGTTTCTTTTAGTTTCATGGTGGGTTGACCTTGGCTGGCTGCCAGATGCTTACCCTGCTGTTCTCACTCCCCTGGTTAAAAGGAGAGGGGGAGAAAATAAAATGGAAAAGCTTGTGAGACAAGATAATGGCAGGGAAATCACTCAATTACTGTCACTGACAAAGCAGACTTGACTTGGGGAAAAATTAATTTAATTTATTGCCAATTAAACCGGGTTAGGGTGATGAAAAACAAAAACTCAGCACTTCCTGCCCCTCACCCTCCTCCCTTTTTCCTGAGCTCAACTGCACTTCTTCATTCCCATCATCTTTACTCTGGAGTGGCACAGGGGATGAGAAATGGGGACTTGGAGTCAGTCCAGGACAGCTCCTCTTTGCTGCTGCCACCTTCTCATGCTGTCCCAGCCTGGTGTCTCCCAGTGAACTGCAATGGAATCTGCTTGGACATCCAGAGCTTCCCCTCCTTCTTGCCTCACCCCTGAGCTCACAGAGCTTTTTCATGTCTCTGCTTAATATTTCTAATAATGCTCAGTTTACTTCTTTTCACTAATGATAAATGTCTTAATTTATAGTGTCAAATTAAATAAGAGCTTAGGCAACATTACTTAGTTGCCTATTAAGGTAGTTATGATATCTAGATGCAAGTAGAATTATTTTTCATATTGCTTAGATTAATGACTCAAATGGTTAAAAAACACATTGATTAGAAGCTCAGATTTCTAAGTCTTTATTAGACATGTACATAAATAACTTTTTTTGCAAATAGTGTCAACCTAATTCACCTTTCATCCACATTTGTAGGCTTTAAATAACATGAAAAAAAGGTTGATCCCCTTCCTTATTACTTTCTGTGTCCAGATCTCTTTTTTAATCATTACCTGGTTGCCATTGGTGTCACTGTTGCTTTCCAAGGCAGTGAAATTGTCATATCATAGCTACAATAATGCAATTTATCTATAGATTTCTGGCTGTATACTGCTCACATTTTCTGTTATCTCTAGTCATTTCCTTTAGTGGATTCACAAGAAGAAGAAAGTGTTGTAATCATGGTTTGGAGGTTTCTTAAAAGTAATTTTGTTTTTTGTTTTTTGCTTTGGTTTTGTTTTTTGTTTTTTTTTTTTTGTTGGGTTTGGATTATTTTTTCTTCTTAGAAAATATGTCTCATGTAGCATAATGTCACTATACAAGGTCAAGAATCCTTGAGCTTATAGTTAAATGCATCTCAGGGAAACTGTGCAAAGTCCTAGCTAGATGATCCGGGGAGGAAAATCCCTTATCCTACCTCTTTGCCACCATAATTGTCATAAAAATAAATGATTCATTTGTTTTAAGTGGCCCTCAGCAAGTGGACTGCTACTTTGTGTAGGGAAAACTTCAAGGTGGAGATTATGAGTGTAGGCAAACTTAAAAAGTTAGTTAGCAACAGTCTTATGCACCTTACCCACCAGTCATTATTTCAGTAACCTCATCTATTTTCAAATCAACTTGAATTAATTAGTGTAAATTAGGCATCATCACCCAAAATGTTGTACTTTGCCTCTAATGCCAACTTCACCTTACATTTTATAACTTAATGAGGTGTAACTTTTTACTAGCCAGTACTCAGCAGTTGGCAGGTGGCTGATGAAGCACTGATGAAGTTTTCTATTTGCCATTCCATTCTTCCTATCCAAGCTTCACAGGGCTTGTGTTTTCTCCTCAAACAACACACTTTAAGGTCCTCATTTTTATAATTAAAAAAAATTAATCTTCCCTGTCCTCTTGCAAGAATCTTTACATAAAAGGCACAGTAACAGGTTGCAGAATTTATTTATTTATTTAGGCTTGCTAACAGCCACAGAGGAACAGAACAGTTGAAGATGAATAGCTGAGTAGGATCATCACAGCAATATCTATCCCAGGATAGTAAAAATTACCTATCCCAAAGGATAGATAAATACAAAGTGGGGCTGAGGTTTCTTGTAGTCTCAATTTATCCAGAAATACTTAATGTGTGCCTCAGTTTTTCCAACCTCTGCCCCTCTGTATCTTGAAATGTAAATTCAATCTTTTACAGTAAGAAAAAAAAGGCTATGTAACATGTGCAATGAGATTAAAATAGATAACAAATGGATAAAAACTTGTAAATACAAGATGTGATTTCATTTTATACTCTCCTAAATTTTGGCCTTTCCCATTAGCCACTAGAGAGCAGCTTTTAATAGGTCCTGAGAAGAGACTTGTGTTTTAGTGTCATTGAAATTTAAGGAGGGGATGTCTCTGAAATGATTGTGTTTAAAAGTAATTTTATAAATAATTTTAGGCAATATTATTTTAGATTTTATTGGTTTTGTTCCTAACCCAGTTTAAATCTTAAAACCTTAAAAATCTGAATAATATTGTGATTTACACAAGTGTATGTATTCTCATATGCTGTCTGTGGCCATAATTTTAATATGATTTGTGATTTTGCAGTAATTTCATTATAATTTATATTGAAAAACAAAGAAACAAACAGAAAAACCAAAACCAAAACAGAACAAAACAACAAAAGCCAAGTTTTACTGTGTCTATGACTACCAATGTGGTGCTCTTTCCAATCATGCAGTTGTTTCATTGCTCACACTTTCCTAATGATTTCTAAAATGCAAGTTTTATTTTTCATTAAGGTGACATTTTATACTAACTACCCAAAATACTTCTATAATTTCCTGAGTGCAGTAATAGTTAATTTCAAACCATTCACTATGTATGTTAAATATTATTTCCCGGGGAGTTATATTATTTTACATTTATTGGGAATTTATTTGATCTGCCATAGTATTGCCTAGTCATTAAGTGTTGTGATATCCTTTGCAACAATTTGCTGACAATTTTAATATTGTCTGCCATACAAATTTGGTTAGAAAACTTCCATGCATAACCTTTTTTTACAACATGTTTTCTTCAAGTGTTCAGTATTACCAAAGCTGTATGAAAGAAGAGGTGTACTTGGAAGGTTTGGTCACTGATTATAATATCCTTCAGAAAAAGCAGTGTTGATTCTCCCACAGCAAATTATATTCATCAAAATGCTTTAGAATCTAACCTAAATGTAGCCTGCAATACAGGAAAAATAAACTGCTTGACTAATGTTTGAATAAATTTATATTCCATAACACTGACTGTTATAGGACATGTAGATGTGGTGCTTAGGACATGGCTTAGCAATGGACATGTAGACTAAGGTTAATTATTGGATTCAATGATCAGAAAGGTCTTTTCTAACCTAGATGATTCTGTGACATTAGCTAGAGACACATTTTTTATGGAGTATAGCAGAAATTTGGTGGAGGTTTCCTACCTAAAGTGCAGACAGAAGTTAGCATCTAAATTAGGGAGTTTGGACCTCACCTCTGTTTTCCAAAGAGAAGTTATGGATCAGTGCCTTCTTTCCTAGGAAAATATTATCATTACATGAGGAAGTTTTATTTGCTCACATGTAAGGTTTTTTACATCCACTTATATAGTGAAACTTGGTGAAGCTACTGTCTAGTAAGGGTTAGAAAGTCAGTAGACATGCATCAATTAAAACACTGACTAAGATGATTATAGGCAAAAATCTCCATTGGATTTCTACAATCTTGGGTAATGTAGTATATGTTATGAAATAAATTTAGCATTGTTAGCCTTCCTCTCCTAGTCTAACCAACACCAAACTGGTCAAAAATAATTATAACCACCTATTTTTGACAGGTCATGATTGGATAGATGATTGTTTTTTGTATAATTCAAGGAGGTCATTTACTAACAAGCCAGAACATTAAAAACGTTTAGAATTAAGCAGCTAACCTAAATAATTTTTTTTTTTTACTAGGCAATTTAGAAGAGTCTAGCTCAGGCAATTTGCCTTTCATAGTCTATCACAAGACTCATGATTATTTCTTACAACAAAATATTCAGTGCAACAAATTACTAGATTCTGCTATGTTGGTTGGGCTGCATTCCAATTCCTGCCTTAGTGATGCTGGCTGCCTTCAGCACTGCCAGCACAATAATTATTGCTGAGTTTTCTAGACCTCATCAAACCAGCAAGGTGATCACCCCCTTGGAACAGCTGAGGATATGAGGTATGGAAAAGTAGAAAGAAATTGCTGCAACTCTGTGCTATTGTGCCAGCAAGTGCCACTTGAATTATGGTAGCTATTGGCAGGGGTAGGGCTCTGCTGGAGGAGAGCTTGCAGTGGTTCTAGATTACAGCTTTTGGGGCTTCCAAGGAAAATTGCTGTAGGCACTGAATTCAAGAAAGCAAATTGCAAGCTGGAGAAAATGAAAATGTGAAGGTAAATGTAGAAGGGGAGGTGATGTTTTGTGCAATGTTTGGTTTACTATGTGTAATTGGCTCTTTTGTGGAGCAAAAGTCTTCCATAAACAGCATGTCAGCAAATATGTTAGCCCTCTAAAGTTTTAGCTGCATAAAGTACCAACTTGTGTCAGAAAACTCATGTGGTTCTTGTTCCAATACAGAGAAATATACTACTAATTATCAGTATTTTACTATATAAAGAACAGAAGCAAAGTTTAAAAAAAAAAAAAGCTATTTAGCAATATTATCATCATCAATATACTTGATGAGAGACTGCTACTGTGTTTGAGTATTTTGGATAAACAAATGAGTTTAATCCAGGACACTCAATGCTGACCTTTCCACAAAATAAACACACATTAAAAAACAGAGTGTAGCCTCAAACTGGTTGATGTAAATTATCTCTGTGTAAATCAGAGAAACGTTTTGACTGCAGCAAACATTCATGCAAATAAGAAGACCCATAACATCCCTCTTTATTACCTCTGTTTCCTTTCCTGTTTCTCCCTTTGGTTTGAACATTTTAATGGTTACAAATATATTTTATTTTCTGAACAACCCATTCACACCCAAGTGGGGTATTTTGAAATCAGTCTCATCACTGGGGGTTGGACTAGATGATCTTCTAGGTCCCTTCCAACCCCTAACATTCTGTGATTCTGATTCTGTGACCTGTTAGCACTATGGAATACAGCAAGAATTTCTCTTGTGTGTCAGTCTTTTGTCAAAGCTTTGCATCTATCCCTTTCCTTATCCCTTGTATTTTTAACTTTTCAGTCTTAAACAGAATGGGCATAGAGCTTTGTGTTTCACAGCTCAGGCATGGATTAGTTGCCACCCTGTCTTGCTTTGTGGACACTTTTATATGTTAAAGTACAAGTAAAACCATTATAGTGCCTCTGGATTGGCTATTTTCACTTGATATATTGCTCTCATACCAAATCCCCAGCTCTTATTATCACAGGACTCTGTCTTGATGAGATAGTGAGTGATCCCTTCCAGTACCACTCAAAATTATTTGGCTAATGAGGTAATTATTTTTTTTTTAAGGTATTACTCTACATTATATTTTTGGCTGGAGAAACATACATAGAAGATAGCTTCACTACTTCAAGTTAAGCTACCCTACATACATCCTCTTGTCAAATCCATAACAGCATAATCACATCTTTGTTGAGTTTACAAACGTAATATGTTGTTATTTGAATCACTGTGTAGAAAGGAGTTGTTTCTTTGTGAATGAAAGCAAGACCTGTTTTATTGTCAAATATTTCCATCAATACAGAAACAATTTGAAAGTATTAGATAAGGGTAATCTTTCTGAATGCTCTCTGAATGCTTGATTTTGCCTTGAAGCTTTATTGTGGGCAAATTCAGATTGTGCAATTATAAAACATTATTAAAGCTTAATTCAGAAGTATTTTTATGTTCAGAACTGGCTCAAGGCTTCTCAGCAATGTCATGAAAATTGATTTTTGTCACTGGGATTGGTTTTATTCTGCCCATTGTTGAAGGCAGAATGAGTGAAAATGGAAGTGAACATATTGACAGTCTTGAAATGTCCAGCCCAAGACTGTACTCATGACCTACCTGAGGATGTACCAGGTAGTCCCATGAATCTAACAATGCAGAGCACTGCCTCCAGTAAGCACTAGGCTCCCAGTGCATTGAAGTGTCTTTGTTAATCCTTGCTCCTTAAGCTTGTACCAGTGAATTGGCCCAGCTTTGGTAGCAAGGTCCTTCAGGTGGTGCAGGCATGATGGTGCTGGACTGCTTCCAGGCCTGAGCTGGCACACACACAGACATCAACCCTGTCTGCTCTGCAATCTGTAGCTTCAGAAGCACCTTTCACGTCTCTGCCCTGTTGATGCAGCCCTGCAATCTGTAAAGATGGCCTTCTAAAATTAAAAATCACATCTAAGCAAGTACATTCAACTGTTATTATACATTCTCACTTCTGTGACTAATTCTTTGGTATTAAAATTTTGTGTATGTGCAGCTCGGATGATTTTTAATGTTCCTAAAAAACACACAGGCAGGCTTTACAAAATGGTTATTGCACTCCTACTTGGGACCTGAGAGCTGAGTATTTAATGTTATAACATTATTTTGCTTTTAAGATAAAAATGAGCCTCATAACTTGCCCAGATTTATCATTTTGATTTTGAACTACTTTGTGCACATTCAGCCCTTATCTTCCTGGGTTTAGTGGAGTGCAAATATTAAAATAATGCCCAAATTATTATTAGAAGTGTTCATGAACAAGGATTAAAATACTTTACAGAGATTATAACTCTGATCTTCTAAATTCTTATTACTTTAGTTCATCCTGTAGCTGAAATACTAACTTCATGCAGTTTAGCCTCATGGATAGAACAGTTTACATGAGATTGATATTTCATATTTTCAGGCATGCAAGATGATGTGGTTCTGATACATATCTGAGTCTTGATGCTGTTGGCTACTCATCAGGATCAAGTGCACAGTTGTATATAAAACTATTGTGAAAACAAAAGAATGAACTGAAATAGTCCTCTTGTTTTTAGTATTGAAATATGCTATACCTCACAAATTCAGATTATTTTTTTTTGGTTGTTGGTCTGTGTTATTAGCAAAGGTGAATTTAGTCTTGTACAGTAAACAAAACAAAACAAAACAACCAAAAAACAGCTTTAGACATCTGAGACACAATTATATCTGTCTCTGTGTAGCTATATAAAGTGTTGCCATGAATTGAAGCATTTGCTCCAGGTTTCAAATTTTTACATGTCTTAAATGCAATATGTATTTATTTTTATAATAATATTAACAATATGGTTCCTATAATATTATTCTAAAAATAATTTGAGGAAGCAGTATTAAAAATGCTAAATAATACAGTGTAAAATTAGGGATTTTGCTCCTTTTTTTTCCCCCATCACCTCTTTCATTCCTATTGGTGTTTTATAACTTGTGTGGAGAAAGTATTTTGCAAGAGTAGAACTTGTTGATCAAGTATTTTGCCAGTAATTGCCACTTTTTTTCTTCCTGCTCACACAGGAGATGATTTTTCAGGGAAGCACTTGGAAGACAGTGTTTTGATTTTGTTACTGTTTGAGTCACTGGGTCTCCATGTATGTATGGTGAAGTCTAAATGTTTCTAAATTGTTAATATAATACCATGAAGATATGTTTGGTGCACAGTAAATAATTTTTATTTAAAACAACTGTCAGCATCACCAACTCAAATTTGGCTCATGTCATGAGTAATAATAACTGAAGTGTTATTTAGTTAACAGTTCTGCTTCTAATGACTACATTACAGAAAAACTACTGTAGAAAGCTTGTATTTACCAGGTTTTTTATTATTACTTTATTCAGTTAAAGAAGCACCTGAGACTCAGAATAGACTCTGTACCAAGGAGGGCCCTCTTGTCCTCAGTAGGTCACAGCAGAAATGCACTTGTACAAAATAAAGTGTGAAGGCCTATTCCTTCTCTCAGCAGTATCAGATGGATTAAGGATAGGGAGTTAATATCATATAAATTAATCCTTTAAGGAACCAATAGACGAGTGGAAGCTAATTCCTTCTTAATTTTAACTTGATTTCCTTGGGCTTGCAATGGATTTTATTAGATGTGCAGAGAACACTATTGTGTCCACAGCTCTTTAAAGAACTTCATTTTAGTTTTGCCTTTCCAAAAAAAAAAAAAAATCAAAATATTTTTTTCTTTCCTTGCTGTCTTACAGTAAAGGACTTGGCTTACATGCCTATGCACACTTGCAGGTGTGTGGGTGTATTTTTGCATGGATCTGACTTTCAAAATATTACTCTGATTTTGTGCTGGGCAACTGCAGAGAGTTCATTGAATATCTGGTATATCTATGAATAACTGGGTCCTCTATCTCAGGATACTATCTGAAATTTTGATGAAAAATTAAATGAACCTCTGTAAGGAATGGAACAAATATATATATATATGTATATATTTATATATATATATATTCTGCCTTACAATGATGGGAGTGCTGGGGGAGGATTCACTGGGGATGTTGTATGTGATGCAGGCAGGCTTAGCACTAGAATTCTTTCATAAGACACAGGCTTATATATTATGTATTTATTGAGCTTTTTTTAACTCACTATGCCATAGAACCAAGAACTGAAAGTCATTAAAAAAACTCTGTGCCTAACTTAAAAACACAAGCAAATTATTAGAAGCTGCAGGCATCTGATGCAACCCAATTGAGCTGAGGTGACTTAATGAGTTACTGATTAGAGCTTAATTTCTGTAGCTCGTTCTTACCCTGCACCAGTCATGATATAAACCATGGTTGCTTAATTTTCCTTTACTGAAATTTAAGCTAATATTCTTTCTTCCTTGGGAGTGAACTGAAAGCCTGTTACCATGACTCAGCTGGTGAGTCCATAGTTGAGCACGGCCTTGCCCAGGCTTCAGTGCATCTGTGCTGTGCGTGCCCTGTCTGAGGCCTGTCTGACAGGGGCCACACATACCCACTTGTGCTTGTGTGTTTTCTGCACTTTAATTTATATCAACACACACAGAGTTTTGATTTTATATCATTGTGAAGTATTTGTGGTTGAGTTTCTTCTCAAGGAGCTTTCTGAGGATAGACACTTTGTCATTTTCCATTTTGGATTATGTGTTATAAATCATCTTTTGACTGGTTTCTCCTTTGTGATTCTTGTCTGAAATTTTAGGCCAATCATATACTTTAAAAATCATCTCAAAATGGTTTTCTTTATCCTCTGGAAATTCAATTCTTAGATCCCTCAAGGTCAGTAACACTGTTAACCTATTAACAACCAGCTTCTGACAAGAATCAGAAAACAGTCTGAGCTATTCCAACTTGGCAGTATAAAGGCTGTTCTTACTTTGTATTTATTTTTAAAACAGCAGAATTCTGGAAAAAAAAATACATTAGGAAAAAGGAGTCACTGTAATTGCACTTAACTCTTCTATAATTTTATCTGTGACTATATAAGATAATCTGCCTATGATATTATATTTATTTGGAACCCTATGAAGACAATATGGTGGATGCTTATTTTCCAACATTAGGATCTGACCTCTCCATAACCCTACATTTTAGGTATACTGCATTATTAAAATGGAGTTGAATTAAAACATATTTTTATTTTCTTACCATAGTGTACCTTTTCATCCAAACTATCAATTTTTCATCTTTCCACTTAACATTTTAAACTCTTTTTTCCAGATAAAAAAAAATGGTCAATTCTTTATCTATTCCTAGATTTAAAGATTAAGATTTCTTTGTCAGGACATTAATCTCTCTCTGTAACATCCTTGAAACACCATTAAGCATTTGAAGCTGGTGGATATGATTTGAAGACAGAAGTACAGTTTTTTAACTGAAATTTTTAAGGTTTTGAAGCTAAGGAAAAAAATCTTTCAAAATCAGGTCTATATTTTCTCATGCTATGTAAGGAAATCCCTTATGATTCTAGTATCTGTGGAAGAGGAGGAAGCTACAGAATACAGCTTTTAATAGAATTAATGAGTATTTTTCCTACCTTTCACTATTTTCCCCTTTAGAAACACAGACCCAATGAGATTTTTTTTTTTAAGTAACTGTGTCTAAGACATCTATATAATTTTTTTTCTGCTTGTTTGTGGGTCATTGTTATTTTCTCTCCAGCCTAATCTCTTCAGAAAGTGGGAATGAAGATCTATCCTATATTTGCCATTTCATTAAAAATTCACTTGCTACTGAAGAAGCTCCTAATCATCAAAACAAAAAGTACATTGGAATATGGGAAGAGAAGACTCACATTTATCCATTTCTCATCCATTTCTCATCCATTTATCCACCATTCCCCCATAAAAAAAAAAGTTTTGTTGGAACTACTGTGTCTTTAACACACACAAAACCAAAACCCCCAAGCATCCACAAAACAAAGATGCTTGATGCACCATAGTACAGTTTTCTTTTAACCTAAAGTTGCAGTAAGAACCTTAAGTTTTCTATTTTTTGCATAATTAAGTACAATGCTGCAATTTTATTCTATAATTAGCATACTTAACTGTATGATTTCATACTGGTTGAATGATTTACAACATCTCATGTACTTCTTTGGTTGCTGAATCCCTACTGTTACTATACTAGAATTTTGTACATTTGACTCTTTTTTGTTACTGCTTTGTTATTCTCATTTACTCTTTGTTCAACTAATGAAAATATGAGCTCTGTGCTCAGAATGAGCATCTTTTCTGTTACCTAATAACAGCACATAAGGTGTAACAGGTCTTTTGCTAATACCCCTAACAGACTTCAAACAGACCATAACACTGCTTTAAGTCACATTATGGTCTTTTTTAATATAAATTACTATGTTAGTATTCTAGGAAATATTCCTTAATGATTGAATTAGAAGCACAGGCAATATGAGATTTTATGAAAGTTCCTATTATAGCTTGGTCTTCCTTTTCTTTCTTCACCTCATTGCTGCCATTAGAATATGATGCTCTGGGATTCTGGAAATTCTACTGTGATGTTACAGTACTAGGCAGAATTGTAGGATAGCACAAATAATTTCATTAACATATTGGATGATGTAGTACTGTAATCTCTTTTTGTCAATATATCTGTAAAATAAGATGGTAGGCAAAATATCAAGAGTGTCTATAAGCTGAAGGCATCATTTGAGAGGAATCTTTGTTGTAGACAGGAATTCGGTGCTTGACATGAAACCCTGAGCTTTCAAATTCAAAATGATACAGCTGAAAAACCCCAGGGTTGTTTTGACAAGCCCTAGCTTAAAGTTCAACATACGCCAGTAAGTACTAGATAATTAGCACTTTTTAGACTTGTAATGCTGGTGTAAGTGTAGGCTTCTTTACAATCACAAATTTTCTTAATTTGACAAAGAAAGTGTTGCTGTGGCAGTGGACAGAGGCATGAAAATTAAAAAACTTTCCCATAGTAATATCTTGCAACAGTGGTAAACATTAGTTAATTATTCATTTAGTACTTGATCTTGAAGGCTGTTATTTTTTAAGTGGAGTGTGTGATAGAAATAGCTAATTAATTCACAGTATAATATAAACTGGTAAATAGTCACCTGTCATATAACGAAACTTTGTGCAGAAACAGCTTGTGCTTTTTTTCTTTGTTTTGTCTATGTAGTGTTGTTTTCCTTATTATTGTTATTTTATTATTCATATTTTAATGAAACATATTCACCATTCCTGTTAGTGAAACTTTTGGAACAGTGTCAAACCAACCATTCTATCATTCAAATATTCACATCAATATTATTTTTCTCAAAACATGCCATTCTGCCTCTGGGTTGGGGTGCAGTGCTGCATTTAGACATCATGTCTGAACACCAGTTAAAGGACACCTACTTTTTGAATTCTGAAATTATTTCTACTGATACTGTTAGAAATACTACTTTCTACTTTTTTCTACTTTCCTGCTTGGAATGGTATTGCTTTAAAACCATCATCAACAGCCTAGGGTTGTCCCTTAATTCACTTTTAACAATTAAGGACCTAGGGACTTGAGTAACAGCTTATACTTCAGCAGATTGTGATCCTAGAAGGAGGTAGAGACTAGAATCATCATTAGGAGAACTGGGTAAAAAAAAAAAAGTAATGGATTTGGTTACTGATAAAAGTCCACTGACAGAAGATGTGAGAATAGAGGGAAGATTAAAAATCAAAAGGTATGGAAATAATAAAAGGGACAGGACTAGGCTGTTCGTGAATTGAAGCAAAGTAGCTGAGAAGTAGTCATAAACCTGCACTTATTTTCAGCACCAATACCCTAGAACATTATATCATTTGCTGGTTTATATAACAAAATAATTCGTGCTTCTTCGCCTGAAAACAAACCGTATTAGTGAACATTTTAGTATCTTGGCAGAATTGCCCACATGAATATTTTAGCTAACTAAATATAACTCAGTAAGCTGTCAGTGAGAAATGCAACTTTCATTAAAACAAGAAGGTGAAACATTGCAAACTCATTTCATTTTAGTGCTGACAGTAGTATTTTTTTAACTTGGTGCAATTATCTTGTGTATGGGAAGGAAAAATGCCCTAATAGATGTTTTCTGGACTCTTCTAATCTATTTATGCTTTTCCTTTTTAACCATAGGTTTCTGTGCTCGAGAGGCAGATATTTGACTTCCTTGGTTATCAGTGGGCACCCATCCTGGCAAATTTTATACACATTATTATAGTCATACTTGGCTTATTTGGAACCATCCAGTATAGACCTCGCTACATAACAGGAGTGAGTATTTAATCTTTTTACTTATTTTGATGTGTGTATTAAAAAAAGGCATTCCAAACTCTATTGTTTGTAAATTAAATAGAAATCTCACCTTAAGTTTCTTCTCTAATATTTTACATTTACTTCTGGTCTTGAGACACTTGCAATAGTGAAGTGGTAATAGCCTGCAAAAGTTGAAAGTCAATATGATTACTGATGACATGAAAATATAAATTTGAAGATGAAACAGTGGTCAGTTTAAAGAATTTTTTTTTACTCTCTGTTCTGTATCTCTTCTAGAAATTATAGTCCAAGTTGAAAATGAACTTTATGCATGCATACAATTTCATATATTCTAAAACATATATTATCAACATAAAAAAATATATAGCAAGCAGTAAGTATTTAGAATGTTTTATTCAAGTTACAACTAAGATTGTCGTGTGATTGAGAACTGGAAATGTCTTCTTTCATTTCTAGGACTTTGACCAGTACAAAAGGTTTGAGAATAAAAT
>JAOEGS010007915.1:0-12218 GCA_025447755.1 Corythornis vintsioides
CCGCCCCCCCCCCCCCCCCCCCCCCCCCACCCCCCCCCCCCCCAAACAAAAACCAAAAACAAAAAAACCAAAACACACCCCCCCCCCCCCACTCCGCGACCCAACACACACCCCCCCCCCGCCCCTACCCCCACCCAGCCCCCCCCCCCCCTTGCCCCAGGCGCCGCCAACCACCCAGCCAGCCCCCCCGCCAGGCACGGCACGGCTCGGCCCCCGCCCGCCTCGCAGTCGTCCACCCCCCACCCCCCCCGGGCACCAAGCAGGTCTGCGCGGCGGCTGCTGTGCGACTCCGATCGGAACTGCTGCCGCCGCCGCTACCGGGCGGGGAAGGTTTCTCCGGGCGCCGCCGGGAGAGCTAATGCTCGGATGATGCCAGCCCGCCTCGCCGTGCTGCTTCGTGCCGTGCCCTGCCGTGCCCCTCCTCCGCGCCGCGGCTTCGGAGCGAGCACCCGGCGGAGATCTCCCCGCCGAGGAGGGGCCGGGACGGAGCGCGCTCTGTATCGCATTAAATTAATCGCCCGGCTCGGGAGGAGGCAGGTGATTCTGCCAAACACAATGAGGGGTTTGAGCGCTGCGGAATAAAGCGCCGTTCATGGGGCCGTGGGCGGCAGTGCCCGGCTCCGCCGCGGGATCGACGGGTCCTGGGGGGGTCCCAGAGTTGCACCCCGCCGATGGCCTCAGCGCGGGGAGCCCCGGCTCAGCGCATCCACCCTCTCCCTCGGGATGGATAAAGGGAGGGAGCAGGGAAACAGGGGGGATAGCCGACGAGCAGCCTCTCCAGCAGTAGGGAAGCAGCAGTCCCCGGGGATTGGAGACTAAGGGGTGCTGCAGCCAGGCCTCCCTCCGCTGTGTACACACCCCTGAGGGCCGCCCCTTGGGATGTGGGTGAGCATCAGCCTCCAGCGGGGAGGCAGAGGCCGAGCGGTGGGGACGGCGCAGCCCGCTAGGCAGGGCAGGGCAGGGCAGGGCCGGGCAAGGCCAGGCAGGGCGTCAGGCAGCGCGGGGCCCCCGGGCGGGCCCGGGGCGGGCGGCACTGCCCGGGTTCAGGCAGTGGCAGGAGTTGTTTTCCTCGGAGAGCGGAGGAGGAAATCTCCGGGTTTTTAATGAGGGGGTGCATCAGGGCTGAGCGCTGGGATTACACGGCTCGGAGACAGAGCTGCGGGCTGTGTGTGCGCGCAAGGCTGGTAGTCTCCGCCCGTCTGCCTGCTAATCGCACGTTTTCCGCAGTTAAAAAGAAACCGAGACGCTGTGGCCGAGCTCAGCGCTGTCTCTGTGACTGTGACATGAAAAGATGGCGCTCTCTCCCCTCCCCCAGTCTCCCTCTCGGCTTACACTTCCTCCCCAACAGCTTTTGCCTTCCAGTTTTTTTTAAATCCTCTTTTCTCCCTTCCTTCCCCCCGTCTACCCCAGCCGGATACCACCAGCTTCCCAGACGATCGGTGGGTCCCTCGGTTGCGACGATAGTTGTTTTGTGTTGGGGTTTTTTTGTTTGTTTTGTTGGTTTTGTTTTTGGTTTGGTTTGGTTTTTGTTTGTTCGTTTGCTTTTTTTTTATGTCTACCTCGCTATTTTCGCCTCTCCCTTTTCTCGGAGACCTCGGTCTTACTCTCTTTATGTCTCGCTCTTTTGTGAACTTCTGCAGCTAATGGAAGGCAGTTTGTAGGAGGCGGGGTGTGTGTGTGTGAGGAAAAGCAGGGAAGGGGTTACCCAGCCGCTTTCCCCCCCCTCCCATTTCCTCCCTCTCTCCCGAGGCATCGGGGGCAGGAAAGAGCCGGATCGAGGTGTGTGCCTATCGAGGGGGCAGGAAGGAGACTCCGGGAGGTGCTGCCTTCGTCAGCGACCTGGTCGCGCTGCTGCTGTTCTCGACGCCGCGGGAGCGCCCGCCGAGGGGGGAGGCCTACGAAGAGCCAGGCTGAGGTGGAGGGATGCATCCCCATAGGAGGGGTTTACCTGCCTAGAAATGTTTTATGGTGTTGCCCGCACTAAGGTGGTCTCGGCTCTCAGAGCAGGTCTGCGGGACTTTCCGCGGCCCTGCTCCGAGGCAGGACTGCTCTGCTGCCTTCCACTTCGCTGCCCGTGCTCATCACAGACCTCTCCAAGTGCTAAGTTGTCTTGGTTTCAGTTACCCCCCACCCTTTTTTTTTTTAAAAAAAAAAAAAAAAAAAGCCTGCAAATTAAATTCAGCGCCACTCCTATTTTAGTGTCTGTTATGTTAATTGCACTTAGCGCTGGGGCACAGCTCGCTAGGGATGCATGAAGGCTTCGGAGATTAACTGAAGGCTCCTGCTTGGACTTTTCTCAGCCAGCAGCGAGCTGCAAGGGGCTGCCGAGGAATTTGTGTGATCCCATGTGCGTTTGGGGCATGCTGCTGCCAGCCAGCCGCTCTGAATCCGGTGCCAGTGACTCTTCGAGAGGTCAGGGTGGCAGCGGTTCCCTGTGCGCCCACGTATCTATTTGTGTAACGATTTGCATTGCAGGAGGACAGGTATTTTTCCTCCCCATGGATGGTAAAAATACAAAATTAGCATGACTGTTTCTAGGCAGAGACGCCATCATTACGCGAGCTCGCTGAACCTGTCGGTTGTGCTTTCTGGCGTGGCAGGGAAACCGGACACCTTTATCAATGACTGCTGGAGTCCTTCTCCCAGGTGCTTGCTGTATTTATCGCCATCTAACCCCAGGCAATCCTCGAGTGCCGCATCACAGCCCCTATCGTTGGCTGCACCCCACGGAATTACCCAGCCTTGCCAAGGAGTGGGCATATGTGGCCTTCCCAGACTCGTCCTTTCCTCAGCACCTACTTCATCTATTCGTTATCAGGGGACAGCGTGTGGAATGACTGAACCTAATAAGTTGTCCACTTGTTCATTTCAGGAGCATTGATTTCTGGTTCCAAGGCACTCTGTTCTAGCACTGGCTACAGCTGCGGGGCATTTTGCAGCTGGTCTTTCGCCTAGACAAATATCAGCGAGAATGTGAGCGTTATTAGCCACATAAAAAAATCATTAACGTGCACACCAATGTTATTTTAGCATAACTTCCAAGGAGAAAATATCCCGGCGGGGCAAGACGGGGGGAGGCAACGTTGTGTTGAACTGACTTCCGCGCAGCCTGACCCGACAGCGGCAGGCGGGGGACCGGTGCCCCCCAGGCAAGATGCCGGGAGGGGAGGCATGGCTCCCCAGCTCCCGATTGAACATTAACAGGGCCGCCCCGCCGCCCTTGCAGACCTTTGTCTGCTCTCCCGAGGCCGGGCGGGGACGGCGGGCGATTTTCTCCCCAAACGCGACGGCACTAATGAGATTACCGGCCGGATGGCCGCAGCTGATGCTGCGAAGCGCCGAGCCCGCGGGCAGAGCCTGGCCTGGCCCAGCCACTGCGCCTCGTTAACGCGGAACCCACGGCCGAGACAACGTTTGCTTTTGGCCTCCCGTGAAGGGCTGCTGGCTCCCCCTGTGCCAGGGCAGCGGGGAGCGGCAGCCGTCGCCGCCCGGGCCGCGCTCGCCCTGCTCCGCGAAATCCCGCGGGTGCCAGTAAAGCCCTGCCTGGGAGCCCTGCCAAGGCGGTCTCGCTTTGATATTCCGCACCACGGCCGCTCCTCCGTTTGCTCCTAATCACGCAAATGCGAGCTTGCTCCGGCACTCTCTGTAATAAACACTCGGCGCATTTCGCCGGGCTCCCAAAGTAAATATTGTATCGGAGGAGCCGGGCAGCGCTGGAAAGCTGAAATATCCCACTTTTTCGCACTTAGCAACCGAATGAAGCATTGCGCGCTCCCTCCCCGAGCCAGGCTCGGTGTGATTTACTTTCTGGTTGTAATGCAGATATTCACTTGTCAGTTCAAGGGCAGGACAGAAACTGTGCAAGCGGAGTCTTGTGAACGGAAATCTCCCATTTACGAGGTTCTGCTCCACCACCGAAAGCAACCCTCCAACACCTTTGTTCTGTATGCAGCTGCTTTTATCCCCCTGCCCCAGTCACATCTCCATCCGACTCTTCTTCCCACGTCTACCCTCCTCAGATGGATACCCAGTCTTTTCCTGACTGACCCTGGGGGAGGCGGTGAGCAGGAGGAGGGAACGACAAGGGGGAGGGAGACCGGGAGAGGTTGATAATGAATGACAAGGCAAATGATAAGAGCCGAAGCGACAGCAAAAGCAAACAGAAGTGGTCTCTGCTCTCTCGCAGGGCCTATCCCCGTTCTCAGCCACGGGAGTTGTGGCTGTGCCATGAATGCAAGGTTGGCCTCCGCAGGCAGCCCGGCTTCTCCGGGGCGAGATAAACACATTTCAGTCACGTGGAGAGCCTATATGGTGCCATACACCTATTTGCCTTCCCCGCTTGCTTTTCACAATAACATGCCATCCGCCAGCCCAGCTCCGAGGCCAACCTCACCTCCCTGGCGTTCTCCCAGCCCACCCGGGCCTGGCCATGCGGGGAGAAGCCGCGGCTCCTCCGGGAAAGATGGACCTCGGCCTGGGGCTGGGGCAGCATTCGGCTGAATCGAAGCTTGCTGCTTGGGCGGGGACATTCTGGACCGTGGATTCAAGGCTGGGGCAGGGGCTGGCAGCTCACCGGCTTGGGCAGGACGTGGCTGTACAGGAGGGGAAGCAGGGGCTGGGACTGGGGGTCAGGACAGAGCATGGGGGGAGCGCGGTGTCCTGCCTTAAGAGGCGGAGTGGGAGATCGCCCCGGGACCGCAGGTGCGGGGAATGTGCAGACGGTGTCGGCTTCGGGGACTGAGGAACCCCGCATCTCCAGGCGCAAAGTGGGCTCTGCAGAGGATAAAGGGGAGCCGCAACGCCCGCAGCGAGATAGCAGTATTGACACTTTAAAATGGCTGAAAAGGGTTTCCCCGGGCATCCCTTCCCAGTAACAGCCACGGCAAGCCCCGTCGCCCCGAGCAGCGCGGCCGCCTACGGCAGCCCCGGCTCGTTACGGGAACAATGAGACACCACGGGCGCGCCCGGTGCCTCCTTGCTGCCGGGGCCGACCCAGGGCAGCGTCCCGGGGCCGGGGCTGCCAGGCAGCGGGGGAGGCGGGAGAGTTGAGCGGGAGACTGGAGTTGGCCAAGTGACCCCCGCGCCACCCCCCCGCCCCGCCCGGCGGAGCGAGCGTGCCGTTTAATCCCTTTATCCCCGCTCGCTGGTGGTGGTGCGAGCCGCCGGGACGGGAGCCACCCGCCAGCCAACGGGGGAAGCGATGTGCTGGCTCCTCGGCGCAGATGTCGCCGGCTGGGAGCAGGGAGCCCATGCCCACCGACACCAACTTTGCAACCGCAGCGGCAGGGGAACTGTCCTCGGAGACCGGGGGCAGCGCTTGTCCGCTCACCGGGGAGTTCTCGTCCTTCGGAGACCTCGAGGGCTCCCCGCCGTCGGGCACCGGAAACTCGCCCCGGCACCCCGACTGGGGCCCCCCGGCCTCCGTATCGCTGCGCCCAGGGCAAGCCTGTCTCCCCGCGGAGACACGGTCTACAGCTTCCCCTCTCTCTGGGCCTCTCCGGGGCCCCCATGCGAGGCGGGAGCAGCCCCCAGTGTGTTGCCCAGGTTGGACAGCCGCCGCTCGGCTGCCTGTGCTCCGAAATCCGGCAATTATGCAAATGCCCGGGATGCTCTCCCCTTTGATCTGAACTTCTCGGAGTGATCCCTTTCTCATTACGGAGCATGAAAACGCCTCTCGGACGTTTAAAGTGAACTACAGAGCTGCTTTCATCCCCTTTTGTTACTCTCACCAGGCTCGTCTCTTCATCGCGGCATTCCCCAAACGCCAGGAAATGGGACGGGAAAGGAGTCCCGGGGGAGGCGGCGGGATGTGGGAGCAGCCCGGGCCGCCGGTTGTCATGGCGAGGCCAAGCGTTTTCCCAAGTTATGTGCGACTAATGTGTTTGTGCCCCAATCGGCTCCGGGTTCACCTTTTTCCTTATTGCTCGTCTCTTCGTCGACCTCCCCGCCCGCGCCCCGGGAGGCAGCGGCGCCCCGGCCTCCCCGCCGAGCAGCTCGCCGAGCCCCGGAGCCTCGTCCCTTTGATTCTCTGCCTGCATATCAAACGCCGCGGGGTTTAGATGCAGAGACGGAGGGAGGGAGAGGGTAAGGACTCCCGACGACGGGAGCGCAGTCCCCGAGCAACTTTAAACTCCATCGTTTGCTGTGCTCCTTACCATCTCGTTTCAGTTTTGATAACTGAGACTAATGAGGCACTGAATGTATCATAGGTTGAGTATGTCCACGCAACCGTGGATATGATTTTAAAGACTCCCGAAAGCTGTGACTGGGATTTTTTATCTTTTTTTTTTTTTTTAAAGTTTGCACTGTCTCGAAAATTACTCCTTCCGTGTAAGGAAAACACTCTGACCATTGGCTGGAGGCCATTTTATACAACCTCAAGTTGGTAATCATTTCAGGCTTGCATAATTTCAGGAATTCCAGGTGTCTCCTTAATGCCTTTTCCCCTTTCCCTGTCATTCATTCAATCAAACCAGGACCTCTGTAAGCCAAGCGCTGCTGTGACAGACAGACAATGGATTCCCACCTAGCCGAGGGGCCTGCACTAGGAAATGGGTGGACTAGTTCCCTGCTTTGCTCACGAACAGTGAGGAGTGAAAGCCTGCAATGTATCCGTGAGATGAAGGTGCACATACTTATGTAGGTTGCCTCTTTTTTTTTTATGTTGGTGGAATTTGCAATTTTGTCTAGAGAAGAATTGGTAGATGCAGCATTAATGAATTTGTGCCACTGCAAAACGAAGCTGAGCAAATGGGAGAAGGAGAATTATTTGATTTGTGTTTAAAATGTTGTCACGTTTGTTAACAGCTGCTTAACTCCACTGCCTAACAAGCTCTTGGAAAATAAGTTTTATTAATGACAAAAAAAGCAAAAAGGCATTCCCCCTGCTTGCTTACAATTAAATGATGACCGCTTATAATGCATTCCTTCAAGACCTCCAGTAATATTTGGGCTCAGGGGACTTGAAATACCTAATTCATAGATTTTTTTTAAACCAAGAATGGACTGTTACAATCAACTGGTCTGACCTGCTACATATCATGGGCCAGTGAATTTCAGCCAGACATTCTAGTATCAGACTCATAAATTCTGCCTGAGCTTTTAACCTGGCATCCAATCTTGCTCAGAAGACTTTTAAGTAACGGAAAACCCACTTCTTGCTTCAGTTATTTTAGTAACTATGTCCCTTCACTGTTTTGTTTGGCTTTTTTTTTTTTTTTTTTTTTTAAATATGCACCTATTTCTTCTCAGAATTCATACAGTTTCGTTTTCCAACATAGGATCTCATTATGCCTTTGTCTGGCACATTAAAGAGATCTCTGCTATCAGAAATCTCCCCATAGAGACACTTAGGACACTTAAAGACTATGATCAAACCAAGTCATAGCCTCCTCTTGGATAAATTAATAGATGGGATTTCTTTAGTCTTTTCCAATAAGATGCGATTCCCAGAACCCTGAATCACTCTTGTAGCTCTTTTCTGATCCCATATTAATTTGCCAATGCACTTTTAACATGCAAACACCACAACAGAGACAGACACAGTATTCCAGCAACGGTCTTATTCATGTTGGAAACGTTAATGGCATCATTAAGCTTACTTGTTTAAAACCCTATGCAGATTACCTTTATAGATAGCCTTAGCAATACTGACTTTATTAAAACCCCATTTTAAAAGTCGCCTGTCTTCATGCAGACTAGTGTTATTCATCAAATTCACAATGCTGAGCGTTGCTTGACCAAACTGCAGAGCTAGCTTAGTTTTTCTAGATGAGGCTTTTTCAATGCTCCATCAGCCCTAGCCTTCAGTGGGGTTCCGGGTTTTTTTTTCTTTTGTCTGTAAGAAGCAACTGCTGCATATTCTCACAATGGTACTAGCCCTGGCTGTGCACTAACAGAGAAGAAAGCGCATAGAAAGAGCTCCACTACCTCATTCCCTCCTCTCCTTCTTCCTCTCTTACAATGTCAAAGCCCCAGTTAAGTTCCAGCAAGACTTGGGATAGTTCAGTCCTTTCAGGGGCCATAGTGGGGCTCAGTTTTGAGACAGTCCTTCCCAGACAGTTTACAGAGAGCTTCCATGAGGGTTGCCTCAACCACAGCCATCAATCACCTGAGCCCATTCCCCATCCACCTTGACATGAACGGCTGCTCCAAAAGATGGACATTAAATGGTCAGGATGTCCCACTAGATACTGAATGAAACATCCTCTGATAAAGAAATAGGATCTGCCTTTCCTCTGCCCATCTTGGTGATACCTATCCATTTTTTCAGTCCATCTCAGCTTCTGTAGTGTGTAATGGCAGGATCTCAGAGGACCAAGATCCACATGCTACAGAAACACTAACTGCACTGCTCCAGTACCTTCCCAATCTCTGATCTGAGATATCCCAGGAAACACTGCATGGAGTGAATGCTAATACAGTGGGTGCTGCAAGCCTGGACTCTGTTCTGTGTGAGAAGTGGCCTGAGTTGTAGTCAAGATGCCCTAGATTATTTGGGCAAGACTGGCTTCCAAAAGCCTCAGCTGTAGCTAGGACTGTGTTGTGCTGGGCCTCACAGAATGAGGTTGAAACAGTCTGTGCTCTGAAGATATCTTTCCTTATCATTTGTATCCTCAAAAGCAGAAAATCATATAGGACAAACACAGTCTTGGAAATAGCTGGACGTCAACTTCATACACAAACCCTGTGCTTCCTAGCAGGACTCATATTTGTGGAACACTGCTTTGTTTATTTTTCTCCAAAAGGAAAAATCTTTTTCCATTTTCCTAGTTGGAGATTCACATTATATATTATGTTAGTCATGCATCAGACCAAAGGTGCTTTTCCCACCAAAGACAATCAGACAGCTCTATGGTATCTTCTATCTCGCTGAGCTCCCCAGGCTGTTCTTGCTGACATCTCTACCCTAAAAGAGATTGTGACACATTGCTAGAGATCAGGTGAGTGTGGTGGGCCTGCACAATTGTCACCTTCTAGTGGAAAGCAGCTATAACCTGCTCAGGAAAGCTGTTCCCCATATAGGAGTGATTCTTCATCTGCACATCACCACTTTTTCTGCTACTGCCTTCAGGGACATGGTGTCAATATAGTGGAAAACCTGTGTAGTTCCTTTTTTCACCAAGGGGTGAACTACAGTGAAGTTCATGTTATGTTAGAGAACCTTGAAGATGCTACTACAACACCCAGAGAGACCCAGCCTGCCCTGCATAAACCTACACCAAGACAAGGGCAGCACAAGTTGAAGGGTTACATTGCTTTTGTGTATATGCTCCACCTCATATTCCGTGTCTTGAAGTTGTACTAAAACTGCCCCTTTTATCTTAAATTATCCACAATAAAATTACTTTTCCCATGCTGCATGGCACAGGTTTCATGTCCTACCAGTAGCAGCCCTCCCTTCATTTATACTTTCCATGTGCCCTCATTTTACTATGAGTCAGACACACTTGCCCTCTCTTCATATGACTTACACTTTCCTACCTCAGAGGACACATATATCAGAAGATACATCCAATAGCCTTGTTTATGAACATCTTTTTGTACAATTGGCATCACTCCTTTCCAAATCCACTGCTAGATATTCATTGGGTTCAAATAAAATTCTCCATTATCCTCAACCATTAGAAAGTGAGCTCAGAGAAGTCACCTCTGTTGTAATGAAACACCCTTGACCTGCACTTAATTCTAGGAAGCAGCATATTATCCTCACTCGTTGTACCAATGCAATTTGTAATTTTAAAAAGCAAAAATCATTCAAACCATCAGACCTGCAGCTTTAAGGCACTGAGTACCATAGGACGGGATTGCTTCTCTTCTTTCTAATTTACCTACAAGTGCACATCACCCAGACACTTGTGACAACCAGCTCTTTCTTCCTCACAGTCTGCTACAGCCAACAGTATTTGGATCTGAACAACTGTTTTGGGGTCTTCTCTCCTCTAACCCTCCAAGGAGTTTGTCATTAGTTTTCATGGAGCACAGAACGAGGCTGTATGTGTAAAACCAACATTGACATTTCCTTGTTTAAATATCATACATCAGAGGGGGGGTCACAGGAGCCAAGGCCACCAGAAAGGGTTCCCCCACAAGCTATTATTTCCTTTTAAAAAGCACCAGGGACCCAGCAGTCTCCACCGGGCCTCACACCCACATATCTGCTCTTCTCTGTGAGCTGGCTGGCTGACTGATGCCAGTGCCACTTAGCAAATACAGATGTTCAGGTCTTTTTCTTTCACCGTGGGTCTCACTCATCCCTGCATGCAAGTCTGGTACAAAATTAATGCCTGGTTTAAGACCTCTTTTCAAGGCTATGCAGAATACACACCCCATTTGGGCACACCTCTGTCTTTTCTTCCAAAAATCTACAGCACTTTCTTATAAAATTTGAAACAAGTAGCATTCAAACTTATTTTTTAAATTAATTGAACTAATACATCAACAAATTCCATGTTTTCAGAGCTGCCACAGCCCTCGCCTGGGAAATTAGAACTGCAGGAGGGCAATTTTGCATTTAAATCAATGGAGCTCTCTTTCCCAACAAAGTTGCCTTCACACTTTGTAAAGCCAAGCAGTCCTACTAGGGTTCTGAGGAAGGGAGCCAGTTACATATCCTAAACCTCTGGCACACCTGAGATTCCTGCCAGGGACACTTCCTGTAGGGCTATGGAGGTGTGGCCTCCCCCATCTAATGTGAAACACTGTTGGGGGGTACTGCTGTAGCCTACACTCCAGTTGCCTTCTCCCATCCATCCAAGCAGCACCTAGCCTGCTTCTCCTTGTTCCCTGTGTGAGTGCTTCACCCTGAGAGCAGGCTGGCTCTCAAGGTGAGATCAGATGCTGAGCTAGGAAAAAGGGTGTTTGGGGACTGCTTGTAAGAAGGAGCAGAGAAAGCGACAAAAGACATGCCCTTTGCCAGAGAGGGAATGGCTGCAGGATCTCCCTTTTTATCTAAACCCCTGAAAGGATTTGCTGCTAAAAGAAAGGTAATCCACATTATGTAGAAACAAAATTACATTCACATGAACACGCGTACAAATGCACACTGTTCTCTTGTAACTGCAGGACACGGGCTTTGGGAGCAGTGGCTGTGGAGAGCCATGGCAAAGGAACATGTGCTTGAAGCCAGGAGCTTGCCTGCCTCCCTGGTATTGCACTTCTGGTCATCTGCCATTTCAATTTTTACTATTTTGCTTCCCTTTTTTGGGTAGGAAGGAACAATCTGCCTTCTGTGCATACAGAGTGCCCAGCACACTAAAGCTACTTTCAGGTAACACAATCGTTGCAAACCTAGAAGGATAAAATACCACTAAAATTTACCGTGTGTCAATCCCCTTATTTATCTCTAAACATCCTGAGCCTTATCCTAGTTTTCCCCACTGTTTTGTGTTTAGATTATAGCCATAGTACCTTAAACGATGCAAGGCAGAGTCATACACCGAAGATCTTACAAATCTAAACAGAGCACAAACAAGCAGCATAAACAAAGTCTGTAAGAATATGAAGATACTGTTTAGGTGGTCATGTAGAGGTCTTTAAGAATTCTCAGTGACAGGACTTTTTAAATCAGTTCTCCCTTTCTTGGGAGTGTTCTGGAGGAGGTGAGATGTTAGGAAGCAGTGAAAAAGAGAGACTTTGTGACTTGACAAACTGTTACTGGGTGAACTTCAAAGGTGTAAGCCTGGCTGCAAGAAGGCCTGCAGGCTGGCAGGGATGGGGTGTCTGTAGGCTTCTCCTGCTGGCAGGGAAGAGCTGGGGCTATGAGAAGAGCCTGGGGTATACCTGTGCTCCAAACTGAAGCTGGTTTCATAGCTTTCAGCATCCCTGCCAACTGCTCCAAACCATTGAAGTTTGCCTGTTCTGCTTTAGTAGTGTTCTCCACTTTTTGTTTTGGAGGTTTAGTCATCACCACATAAGAACACTTCCAAGGAGATTTTTAAAAACCTTCAGGGCAGTAAGGGACAGCAGCAGGAGGACTATCTGAACCACCTTGGTCTGAGACATTCGGACTTAGATCCATCCAGGCGTTAATTCAGTGAAAGCCAGACAGGATCAGGCTGAAACTGGCATTAAGTGCTGTTGGAAGCAAATCCAATTCACATAGTTTTAAGCACACGCAAAACATTTTCTATGGGGACCTGGAGTGCTTTACAAGAGTGCTTGAGGGACCAGGTGACTTTTAGCATGGTGAATTTCAGCAGTATAACCAAGGCTTTATG